>JADRCD010210737.1:0-39156 GCA_019843815.1 Montemys delectorum
GCATATTATATAATATATATAAACTCACATATATGTCAATTAATCATCCTAAGCCATGTGATTTAAAAGCTCATTGATGCACATATAATTTAGAATAAATGAAATTTTTTGATAAACAAAGTCAGAATTTTGAGCTACTTCCAGCTACTTTTGTTTGTTTGTTTGTTCTGTTTTCTGTTTTTGTTTTTGTTTTTAGTTTTTCGAGACAATGTTTCCTTGTATAGCCCTGGCTGCCCTGGAACTCACTCTGTAGACCAGGCTGGCCTCAAACTCAGAAATCCGCCTGCCTCTGCCTCCCAAGTGCTGGAATTAAAGGCATGAGCCACCACTGCCCAGCCCAGCTGCTTTTAAATAGAAATGAGGACATGCAGGGATCTTATTAACCTTTTTATATGAGATTTACTTCAGCTTTATTTACAAAATAGGCATCAACAATCACTGAAATCTTGGAGTACCTTTCTAATGCTTAAACTACCAGCCAACCCACCCATAGCCCCATCCATCATGACCATTCTTAGGAGGTCACTACTGACCCTTTCTGTTCCACTGCTCAAATCCCTCCTCATTCCAGGAAGTCTTACTCCATGCCAACTCCAGTATCTTAACCCTTTCGAGGCTAAACAAGGAATCTCCCAAAGTTACATTATGCTTAGCTGACATGTTACCCTAAGCTTCAGGGTAAACATTATGAGAACTGCCCCTCCTCCCCTCCTGCCTCAAACCAGTCTTCCATCTTCTCCCCACACCCCAGCCTCACTATCTATCCCTCATGACAAGCGAGTCCCAGAACAGGGTGGATAAGCAATATAGCAGCTACCTGAAAGGCCTTTTACAGTCCATCTAGAAATGTGGCGGGACACAAATCACATACTGCAAGACCTGCTGCTCACCCTGCTTTCTCTGCCCACCTTGGTTCCACTTATGCAGTAGCTGGAAACAATCCAATCCATACATTTATCTGTTCAATGTGCTCAAGTCTAAATCTCCCATAACAAGCTACAGACCTGCAGACAATGGGAAAAGAATGGCTACAGTTTCATGCAAAAGCTTCCCCTAAAAGACTTTGCTACAACTGAGGGAATTTCTGGAGTTTGAGTCTGAACAGGATGAAGGTTGGGACTCAAAAGTCCCAGTGGTTTCATTCACTCTCACACCTGAGACCCAAGACTCAGCTCCAGTGCACAGGCCCACCCAGCCTGAATTCAGCCAGTGACAAGTGAAGAACTTTGCAGCTCACAGTTTGGGCTATTTGAACTGTCATAAGGAAGCCAAGCTAGGGCTCCTGGCTGTGGGTTTACTGTTGCTGGTTGCTTACTGCTAAAAGATAAACAGTCTACTGTCCTGCAGAAGCATGCATGGAAATGTTTGATAAATCTCAAAGAAAACAAAATGGTTACACGTGTAACCCCAAAGCAGCCCCAAGCAGCCACTCCCTTTGAACTTTGGAAATGAGTTCATCCAATGGCCTCCATACAATGGGCAACCTGTGAGAAGCAAAGTTCCTCCGGCAAGGTCTAACCCAGGATATTGTAGCCTTTCCTTTAATTTTCACGTGCCCCACAAGTTTAGGGATTTGGGAAACCAATGAAAGAAGGCATTCTTTTCAGTGGAAGGCACAGGCGTTAAGTCACCCTGGAACAACAAAGTTTTCATTCACCTTTAATATCAAGATGGAATTGGACTTACTGATAACTTTTTTTTTTTTTTTCAATCTTCCAGGCCAATATTTGCAATTTATATCTAAGACTGGAGATGACTAGTTTCAGCTAGGGAGAAGGTCATTAAGGAGAGCAAGGAAGAGCCAGGAGAAAAACCAACCTTGAAAAACAGAACAAAGTACACAGAGAAGCAGAGAGGACTCTGCTACTCCATGGTCTATAGGAGGTTTGCCCTGTCTGCCTATAAAGTGATTTAACATTAACCATGCTCCCTCTACCAACAGAGTACTTACTGCCTGCTGACAAAAACTCCCTTTTGAAATCCCAAGAGTATGTTGGGCTGTGGGAGTAATCTACATACACTGAAGAATGCGAACAGCACAGCCACAGGTCACTGACTTGGGCATTTTGCCTAAGCGGTCTGCTTTCAGAGAGAGGCGGAGGGTGCCACTCTCAAAACAGCAAGTAGAGTGACCAGCCTCCCTGCTTTTTGGCAGACTTTCCCAGCTAACAGTTCCAGCAGAGTTTTGAGCCCATTCAAGAATTCCATCTCCCAGAGAGTGTTTCCGATACAGTCATTTGATCAGTCAGTATTTGCACATGCACCTGCTAAGCAACTCAGAGAGCCACAGAGCTACTTCCCCGCCCCCCACTCCCCCATCCTCCACTGGTAATCAGAAGGGCTCTTGCAAAGAGCAAGCTAACCCCCCTATGCTGCAGCGTTAGGTCAGAGTACAGAGGCGATTCTCTTCACTTATGACAACTTCCCTGTCACTTTGTTCCTAGGGCAAGTAGGGGGATTTTTGTTGCTCTCCTTACCTGGACGTGGCTTCGTCGCCTCCCTTTGCATGGCTGTCCCCAACGACCTGGTCCTTGCCACTGGGGTGGTAAGCAGTTAGCACAACCCCCGAGGAACTCGAGAGCCAGTTCATGGTGAGAGAAGGGGCATAATTTCTGGGATCCTGACACAGAGGAGAATGAAGTTCCTGTCTCGCCTTGCCAACTTGCTCATTAGCAAGGGCCAGCCCCTCCCCTGTCCGGGCCAGCGATTCACAGGGAGAGGGGCGTGGCCTCTCCAGCTGGGCTTCCTGGCCCTGCAGTTACAGGCTGTGTGTGACTCACAGCTTTGTTTAAACCCGGCAATCCCAGGCTGTAGCAGCATTGAGGGGGCCTGGGTGTATGGCATAGTCCCTGCCCGCAGCGCAATACAAGTACAAGCCTAGTGAGCTAGTAAAGCCTAGGTTAGGACAGAGTCTCTTCCCCTCCCCCATTTGTGTTACCATCTGATAATTTCTGCTGCTTCAGGTCACTCAAGTAAGGCATCCCTTAACCCCTTCAGGCATGCAACACTCACCACAGCCAAACCAAGGAGCTCAACCAAAGGTTTCAATGCCGTCTGGCCCACCAGAAAGGCTCTGCTTTCTGCTATAAAAATATTGTGTTATTGTGTGCCCTGCAATGTCAAATACCTGCTGTTTTATTAAGTACTATTTAAGAAAAATAAATTTTAAAATGTCTGCCTAAGCCGGGCATTGATGGCACATGCCTTTAATCCCAGAATTTAAGAGGCAGAGGTAGGCGGATTTCTAAGTTCGAGGCCAGCCTGGTCTAGAGAGTGAGTTCCAGGTCAGGAGTATACAGAGAAACCCTTTCTCAAAAAACCAAAAGTAAAATACGATAAAATAAAATAAAATAAGATAAAATAAAATTAAATGTCTACCTAATGAAATCTGCCAAACATGGTGCTAGGAACCAAATTCAGGTCATCTGGAAAAACAGCACGTGCTTTTTTTCACTACTGAGCCATCTTTCTAGCCCTGATTTTAGCCTTCAACTTGCTACCCAGCTGAGAACATTAAATCTGGGTATTCTCTGGCCAAGTATATGCCAGTAGGCCTGCCAGTTGCCACGGTGACTGCCAGTCTATGTGGGTGTGGGTGAGGAGCTAGGACCCAGGCAAGGAAGCTACCACAGGATCTGAATCCCCAGCCATGAACTGAAGTTCCTGGTTCCCTTTCGGGTCACTCTTGGTTAACCTAGCTGAAGCGCCTCTGATACTGTTGATTTTGCCATTCTGTATTCATCGGGTTTGTATTTTTCACTATTTAAAACTGAGAGATGACGTTACTCGCACTTAAAATACCCACTGCCAGCTGGGTGTGGTGATACACACCTCTAATCCCAGCACTGGGAGGGAGGCAGAGGCAGATGGATCTGAGTTCAAGACCAGCCTGGGCCACGCAGAGACCCTGTCTCAAAAACAAATGAACAAAAACAGACAACTACATGATATATCCACTGTCTTACTTGTGAAACATCAACACCAAAAGCAACAGGGGGAGGAGAGGGTTTATTAGGATTACATATCCAAGTCAGAGAAACCAAGGAGGGAACCTAAACTGGGCAGGAACCTCGAGACAGGAGCTAATGCAGAGGCCATGGAGAGCTACCCCTTACTGGCTTGCTCCACCTGATGTCTTATAGAGCCCAGGGCCACAGTTTAGGGATGGCACCACCCACAATAGGCTGGGTCCTTCCCCATCAATCACTAATTAAGAAAATACCCTGCAAGGTCGCCTGCATGCGTGCCAAATCTTCTGGAGGCATTTTGTGAGCTGCTTTCAGATAACTAAAACTTGCATCAAACTGACATAAACCAGCCAGCTGGTCCAGATTACATTTTTTTAATATTTATTTTATGCATATGGCTGTTTTGTTCATTTGTATGTCTGCTCACCATGTGTGTACTCAGTAGCTGTGGAGGCCAGAAGAGGCATGATACCTCCTGGAACAGGAGTCACAGAGAGCTGCCACCTTGTTGGTGCTAGGAGTCAAACTAATGTCCCCTGGAAGAGCCATCGGTACTCATGACTGCTGAGCCCTTTCAAGTATATACTTTTTTCGAAACTGTCTTTTCTGTCATGTCACCGTGAACTCACACACAGTGTTCCTTTTAAAAGACCCTGCCAGGGCTGGAGAGATGGCACTGACTGCTCTTCCAGAGGTCCTGAGTTCAATTGCCAGCAACCACATGGTGGCTCACGACCATCTGTAATGGGATCCGATGCCCTCTTCTGGTGTGTCTGAAGAGATCAACAGTGTACTCACATACATAAAAAGCTCCATATCCTCTCTCCACAACTAGTGGCTCACTACTTCCATGGTCTGTGTAAGGGCTCTGGGGTGTCCTCTCCTCCCGGTCCTCACTTCCTCAAGCTGGGACTTAACAGTCAGGTGTTAGCTCCATTCTTTTATTTTCCAAGACAGGGTTTTGGTTTCTCTGAATACTCCTGGCTGTCCTGAGATTCCCTTTGTAGACCTTACTGGCTTCAGACTCAGACCTGCAGCCTCTTCCTCCTCTGTGCTGGGAGTAAAGGTGTATCCACTCTTGTTACTTTCTCTGAACTCTTTGTCACACTGTAACTGAACCTACCCCAGTGCTACTTCAATGATGTCACTACTTAATAAACCTTCAGTGGCTCTCAAGTGCCAGTGACCCACTACTACTCCCACTCTCTGCCCTTAGTAGGGCTTCTGCCTCACCTACACATCCCTCTTCCTTGGTCACTCTCTTTTTGTCTTCCTCTCAGCATCTGCTCTCTCATTTTTTCCACAGCCCAGGTCTCTGAGGAAATGCTAAATGGAGGAAGAATTAAGTGACTCTGAGGATTCCTTCCATTTCAACCCAAACTGGTAGACAAGTGGCTCAAACATACACACCAGCACCACTGAAGTGTGTACCAGTTCAGATAAAATGAAAAAAAAAAATTACAGAAAGAAACAGCCAGAGGGAAAAGTAAATTAGAGCTTCTGCTTTTAAATGACTTTGTATGGGAAAATGGTGAAGGGCTCCCTCCACCCTCCTGCTGCCTTTGCTTAGATGTAACTGATCTTCAATGCCGCCTTGTGTTTTAGAACTTCTTGTAGTTTTTGTATCTTCTCTGCTTCACCCTTCCTTCCCTTCCCCTCCCTGGGCCTCCTTTTGTATCTGCGTCATTCCTCTTTTCTTCTCTCTCCTTCCTGTACTGAATCTTCATCTCCAGAGACTACACAGGGGACACAACCAGTGCTCATGAGTCAATTGATAATGATAGATGTTGTCCACTAGAAACCAAAACAATAATTAGGTCATATCTCTACCTAATTATAGTATCTTCACTTATTTAATGAATTAATCATAATGTGTAGGTTAAAATGTAGCTGTTTCACAAGTTCAAATAGCATTTGGGTTCAGGCAGAAGGTTAACTGTGATACAAGTTGAATCCCATAACATTATATATACATTTGGAAGCCTACTCATTACATGGAAAATTTTCAGGCTCTTCCTCATTCCTTCCCCTTGGTTCTGTTGTTACTGGTCTGAAGATATGCCTACCACAGGCAGATAGACAGCTAGTAGGACTGGTATACACAGCTTCAGACTTAAAGCTCAAGTGAGTTAAAAATAGTTTCAGACTTTTACTATGTCATCAGGAAAGGAAGCCTAGCTACCATGGAACAGCGAACGGGCATTCTGATTTCATAACCTAATTCCCACCAATTGTCGTAGTACGTTTTTTTCATTCTCTACCAGAACTCTTCCATAAATCCTCTTTATAAAAAATTAAAATGCAATAAACAAATTTAATGTCCCCTCACCCATTTCAGATATTTCACGTCCTTGAAAATGTTAATATTCCAAGCTATTGAGCTCATGCCAAATACTTCCTATTATGAGTCATCTTAGAAAGTAATTAAAAGCATCAAGGCAGTTTAAATGTACATTGAATTCATCGTCCTCAAACGTGGTGTGCTGGATGTCACAGGAAGAGGGGAGCGAGCTGAAATTTGTGCACTCCAATTGTTGAAAAAATAGGTTGGCAATAGCACTACAGTGTCTGACAATTTGACACCCATGTTCAAAAACTATTTGAAAAACTCAGTGCTACTAGTGTGGAAGAGTTTACTGACCGTTCACATTTTGACACAGGCTCCTATTTAGTAATACAAGATTGCTTGGGGAAGAAAGCAAAGTTGCAGTGCAATCAACACATTTATTAATAATTTCCTCCCCATCAGTCAACATGAGTAAGTAAGGGAGAATTATCCACATCTACGAGGCAATGTAAAGCTGAGACAGACACAAAGTCACAGGGAAAATGGCCTTTCAAACGGCAACGTTAAGCCCAGTTTGTGGTTATGTGTTATAACAAGAACTTGAGTAGGCTCATCGGTTATGAACGTCTCTCTTACCTAAGTGATACAACTAAGATTTGGAGTAGCTCCATGTGGTTGATGTGGCTTTCCTTGCGCTTTTCTCATGAGTGAGTCTTGAATGCTTCCATTCTGGTCAGTTCTCTGCCTCTCGGCAGCTGCAGCTGAACACATTCTGTCTACAGAAATGGGAATGGACCTCCTTGGAAATGGCACTTGCTACTAATCCTATCTGGGTCAAAGAGGGATGAGCCTTGGCCTTTATCTGGACACTTTCAAACATTTCTACATCATTATCAAAGTTGTTTTAACTGTCCCTCCAGGGGAAAATATGAATGAGTCACAGCCAGAATAATATGCAACTGTTATGGATGGAAGCTAATTTAGGGCTTCTTGCAAACATTTGAGAGAAAAAAGCTGTTGGTTTTTTTTAACAGTTAAGGAGTTTGCTGCTAATAAGTAATATTTGCTAATATTTGTGTCCTTATTCTTTCTTAGACCTGGATAATAGGGTTTCTCGTTTACTCATGCAAGAACCCTAGAAGATATATTAGAATTATGCCTACTCTAGTCTGGAGGAAGGTGGCACCTGCTAGCTTGTAGGTAGCAGAAGCAGGGCACGTGAGCCCATGTGTTTATGTGTGGGGATGTTTGTGTGTGTGATTGTGTGTGTGTGATTGTGTGTGTGTGATATTGTTGAGTCTGAGCACTTAGATGTTGTTAAACCTAAAGCTGTCTTGGTACTGACACTGTTGTGCTTATGAAAAGAGCGCAGCAGATAAACAGCAATGTGTGTGTGATTGTGTGTGTGTGTATGTGTGTGTGTGTGTGTGTGTGTGTGTGTGATTGTGTGTGTGTGTGTATGGTTGAGTCTGAGCACTTAGAGCCCAGCAGATAAACAGCAATGTGTGTGTGTGTGTATGATTGTGTGTGTGTGTGTATGGTTGAGTCTGAGTACTTAGAGCCCAGCAGATAAACAGCAATGTGTGTGTGATTGTGATTGTGTGTGTGTGTGTGTGTGTGTGTGTGTGTGTGTGTGTGTGTGTGTGTATGGTTGAGTCTGAGCACTTAGAGCCCAGCAGATAAACAGCAATGTGTGTGTGATTGTGATTGTGTGTGTGTGTGTGTGTGTGTGTATGGTTGAGTCTGAGCATTTAGAGCCCAGCAGATAAACAGCAATATGTGTGTGATTGTGTGTGTGTGTGTGTGTGTGTGTGTGTGTATGTATGTGTGTGTATGGTTGAGTCTGAGCACAGCAAGGGTCAGAGCATAGAGCAAAGCTACCCATTGTGTTCAACCAAACAGTGCTTTGGAGATTTTCATTCTGGCTAGCACACACATGTATTTTCTGGTACTTTGAAACAGTTTCTTATGTCAAAATGCTCGGACTGTATGATATTCTAAGAGACAATCTTTTGTAATAGTATTCTCCCCAAATGAGTGAGACAACAATACACTGGCCATTATAAACAGCTTTTTATTCTTTTTGAGAAAAACTGTTGAGCACTGATAGAGTAAGTTTGTAGTTCCAGAGGCATATAAGGTTTGTTAAGCAGTGGACCTTGGAGAGGGCTTTTGAAGACATGTGGCTGGTCAAGGTCAGAGGGCTTCATGGCAAATCCACTCAGCATGTTGAAACTAGATGCTGTCTGACAAATTCAAGTTGTGTTGCATGATGGACTTTTCCATTGCTTTTCCTTCTATTCTTTATTCTCTCGTGAGAGCTATGTTCTAAATACAACTAACTAAGGTCTGAATGAGGAACATTCTGGGGCTAAACATAATAGAAAAGTTGAGTTTTGTTTGTACATAGAGACAAAATTTTGAAAATCCAGGGTTCCATCTGCAGATAGGTTCAAATACAAAAGCCTTAGCAAGAAATAGATGGCAAAGGCTGCAGGGTTCTCCTACCTCACAGAAAGAAACTACTCTATGGTCTAGGCTTCATCCTCTACAAAGACAGATCAAGAGTGCTGAGAGAAACTTCCAGAAGTCTCCAATATCAGAAGAGGGAGAGAAGTGGCAAGAGGATTCAAAAGGTGAAGGCAGGGCCCTCACATGGTAAAAGGAAGGAAGGAACTCCTGCATGTGTCCTCCGACCTAGCCACGGACTGCAGCCCCTGTCCTCCGACCTAGCCACGGACTGCAGCCCCTGTCCTCCGACCTAGCCACGGACTGCAACCCCTGTCCTCCGACCTAGCCACGGACTGCAACCCCTGTCCTCCGACCTAGCCACGGAGTGCAGCCCCTGTCCTCCGACCTAGCCACGGACTGCAGCCCCTGTCCTCCGACCTAGCCACGGACTGCAACCCCTGTCCTCTGACCTAGCCATGGAGTGCAACCCCTTTCTCGCTCTCGAAAATGTCAAAATAAACTAAAGAAAAAAAGAAAAAGAAAAGGGATGGGTTGATTGGTGGCGCCTTGAAGGAAAATATAAATAAAAACTATTTTCTACTAAAAAAAAACAAAAACAAAAACAAAAACAAAATAGCCAGGTGTTATCCCTTTTCAAATGATGTCCATTCCAACATGCCACAGTGACATCGAGAATTTCCTCACTGTATTCTTGACTAGAATGCTTAGTACAACTGCACAAACTGGTACCATTAAAAGGAATTTGTTTTGTGCGTCTTTTTTTTAATTAATTTATTTATTTTATGCATGAGTACACTATAGCTGTCTTCAGACACACCAGAAGAAGGTGTCAGATCCCATTACAGATGGTTGTGAGCCACCATGCGGTTGCTGGGAATTACATTCAGGACCTCTGGAAGAGCAATCGGTGCTCTTAACCACTGAGCCCTCTCTCCAGCCCGTTTTGTGAGTCTTATGGGAAGCATAGAATAGGAGAGGTCTTGAGAAATGGAGACATAATCTATTAGAATTTAAAACATCCTATACAGCGTGCTGGAGAAGATGCCTCCGCGGTTAAAAGAATTAGAACTGTTCAGTTCCCAGCACCCACATTAGGCGGGTCACAACTCTGGCCTCTGGCGGCATCCACACTCAAATGTTCATACTTATATAGAGACACACACGGATTATAAATTAAAACAATCTTTTTAAAAATACAAAAGATACAGAACATGCAGCATTGTTTTCCAAAATCAGCAGCCTTGCTGACCAAGCACAGATGGCTCCTCAAGCACTCAATGAATTGGCCATGAGCCCATAGTTCATGGGTTATAATTTTGTGCCGATGTATGTGGTAACGCCCTTGTCCATGTCTCTTCAAACAAATATCTGAGAACACTCCTGCAGGCTTGTTCAGCGCAGGAGAAATTCATTCTTGGCTTCCCAATATGACTTCCACTCTGGTTCTTGAAGGATTCTAGATAGATCTGCCTTCACGTAGGCCTATCAGAGTCCAGTAGGGCTGGTCATATGACTCTGAACTTCCTCTGCTTACACAGAACTCTGAAAACCAGGGCTTTCGTAACTTATTGCTACCAAAATAAAAATGAAAATGATTCATAAATTATAATCAAGCTCTTGTGTGTGTGTGTGTGATTGTGTGTGTGTATGTGTGTGTGTATGTGTGTGTGTGTGTATGTGTGTGTGTGTATGTGTGTGTGTCTGTGTGTGTGGTATTTCCTTGGAAATAACTGTTAATTGCTTTTTAAATATGGTACATACATTTAAGTCCTTGAGAAACTTTGGTATTGTGGTAAGACTTTCATTTCCCAAGAACCTATTAAAATTGACTCATTCATCAATAGCAACCTAGAATCACAGAAAAAACTTCTATTTCTACAAAATTTTGGTATAATTAGTTTTTTATTGAATTTATGTCTTTGTATTATTAGCTATATATTCTTTCTCCATGAAAAGAATTTTCAGGAAAACTAGGAAATTACTTACCAAATTCAGAATACAATTCATTTAAGAGTTCAACCTTTCCCGTGGAAGTAGAAGTTGTCATCTAGAGACTTCATGCTTAAGAACTTTGCAATCTGCTTACAAACAAGTGATCACACATGCACACACATATAATTTTAAGTTACCTTACAATTTTGTGTCGGGCTTCATTTATGGCTATCCTAGGGCCAGTGGCCTAAGGATATGGTTGGACACACACAGGCCATTGGCCTGGTTTTGAAGTGTGACAGTGAAATCACCACATATTCTCACAGTCCTTCCAGAAGCACTATTTAGACTTGGTATTACCAAGAGTTTTCCCCAGATGTCTGGGGAAGACATAGCTCCGTAAATGCCCTTGTACCCAGTCAGCTTGTGTTCCTGAAATGTCCTCTAGAAAATACCGAGGACGGTATTTTCCGTTATTTGGTTTAATAATTTGCTGACATCTCTTCCTTACAAAGGCTCTGAAAACACAGCTATAATCAAGAGGACCTAAACCTAATGAAAATGTAGAGACTCAAAACTATAGAGCTGAGGCAATCCAACAGGTCTCTACATCCAGTCTACGCCACGCTTTTTATAGAAGCAGCCACTAAGGCAGAGGGAAGGAGAGGAAGCAAATCAAATGGTTATGGAGCCAAGGCTGAGAGACCAGGAAATCTCTACCATTTAGAATCAATACACTTTCCAGAAGCATATTCACGTTCAGGAGCTGCTGCAGCCAGCGTAGTCAAAAGAATCTACTGTAAGAATTTATGGCAGTCTTAATGAATCAATTTTCAAACAATTATTTATTTATCTTATGTGTGTTGAGAGGGAGGGCATACATCACAAGATGTGTATATAGTCAGAGGACATCTTCTGCCAGATAGGTTCCAGGGATGTAACAGGTCACTAGGCTTGGTACAAGTTCCCTTATTTGCTAAGCCATCTTGCTAGCCTAACTAATCACTTTTAAATAACTTTGTTTTTTAAGCTCCTGTGCTACACCTTAACTCCTAGGGAGAAAGAAAATCTCTACAGAACTGTAAGGTTGTCTATAATTCAAATAGTAAGAAAAAAAGGTAAATTCTACTACAAAGTTAATCCATTTCATCACCCTGTTCCCCTAAATTTCTTCTCTGTAATTTCCTTTAAGTGTTATTTAAGTGTCATTGTGTGTGTGTGTGTGTGTGTGTGTGTGTGTGTATTTCTTTTTTCTTTCTTTTTTCTTTTCTTTTCTTTTATTTATTTATTTATTTTTTTTTTGTATTTTTGAGACAAGGTTTCTCTGTGTAGCCCTGGCTGTCATGGAACTCACTCTGTAGACCAGGCTGACCTCGAACTCAGAAATCTGCCTGCCTCTGCCTCCCAAGTGCTGGGATTAAAGGCGTGTGCCACCACAGCCGGCATGTTTATTTTTTCCCAATAAAAATTTACACTATAATATTAAATACATCCCATTCTTACAGGTAAGAATTAAGCAGTAGTAAACATACTAAAACCCCATGTGGCCATCACCTTCCAAGCATGTGGCAATGCCTTTCATACATCCCTAAAATAGTCTAGAACATGGCGGGCATTCATAAAACTCAGCTTCCATCACAATTGCTATGGGAGCAAAGCAGGAAGCCGTGGTATGATGGAGGTAGGTGTTCTCTGGGAGTCTGCGCACACACATGCTACAACGTGCTGCCTCGTCTGCTTAAACAGAAGCAGTTTTAAAAATTCTTTCCAGAAGGTGAATACAACCTTTCAAACCATTTGAATCTAAACTTCACTCTGTGATGTTCTGAGAAATGTATCTCTCTCTTAAGTTATCAAGGGTTTCAATCCACACAGAAGAATCTCACGTTTGGCCAGGAAGATGAGTCACATTCCAGAGCTCTCCCTACTGTAAGTCTGCCTAGCTCAAAAGCAATATATCTTAACCGTGCAAGGATTATCAAAACAAAGCTGTGGTGAGCAAAATGAATACATCACCCAGAAGAGACCCCCCCTTCTCTCTCTCTCTCTCTCTCTCTCTCTCTCTCTCTCTCTCTCTCTCTCTCTCTCACACACACACACACACACACACACACACATATGCACACAGTGAAGCAGCCAAAAGAGGGTAGTTTGATTTCTGTCTAGGGAGCCTGCCTCTGCCTTATTCCACACAGCCAGCTGGGAATGCATGTGCATTCCAGGACTATCAAAGCAAAGTCAGTGGAGTCACCATCAAACATTTTCATTTAAAGGCTTTTGCAAAGATTTCAGGCCAGAGCAAAAATTGTACCCTTTCAAATGTGAATGAAGGCATGGAATGAAGCTCTCTGAGAATTTCTCACTATCCCAGAGCAAGACCTGCCAACTAACAATGGCTGCTATGGGAAACTGAGGAAATTTTTATCAAAAAAAATCTTGTCTGCCCATGTCTCCATTAAAGCCACTGATGGCTCATCTTACATAGACTCTAGCTGACTTCTAACGAATACTTCTGATAGGCTTGGTGAGTCAGGTACCACCCATCCTTCTGACATTTATTTTGAGGGAAGGTGGGCAAAGGTGTAACTATTCATAATATTGAACACTGGATCAATCTTACAAAAAGTATATTTCAATACTAAGAGAGGGAACGCATTTTTAAAAGGCAAATGGCTTTGGAACGCAAAGAATTAGAAGAGAGTTCAAAGTTTCTCAACATAAAAAAAAATGATACACTAAGGGGCAGACATGCTAATTCCACCGATTGGATCATGGCACATTGTATACATGTATAAATTATCATATTATACCCCATGAGCATGCATGGTCACCATATGTCAGTTTCTAAAATGTACTGGGAAGAGTGTGCTGGGGGGGGGCTCTAAAATAAAAGTAAATAGATATATAGCAGGTCATTAGGGACTTCTAGTGCTTTAACGTCTTTATATTCTGGAAGCAGTGGGAAGTGATCCAGAAAGAATGGTGAAGATAGACACATAACCAGATCTGTGCAAACAAGGGCTACTTCCTGGCTATGAATCACACGGTTAGAAGGCAGAGGACAGACATCAGCAACAAGGTCACTGCCGTTAACATGGGTCATCAGGACATGGCTTCAGCAATGACAGACTTGTCCGGGACTGTGTTACCTCCTCCCAGCCTGGGCCACCCACGGCAGGATGATACAAATGAAATCAGTGGAAAGGGAATCTTCAAGACCTTGAAGAATGTACACCATTATCACAGTTTATATCCTGGACGAATGCAGACATCTAGCACACTGCAGGAGGAACAGCCCCAGTGTGACCTCACAGTGGGAACGCCTCAGAAAAGCTGTGGTTATGACTGACTACCTGTGTGATAAGCAAAGGAAATGCATCGAAACCTTCATGATTAAAGCCTCAGATCTCTAGACATTCCTCCCAAGAAAGTAATTTGCCCAAGGGAGTAAGAGTCATATGGAGAGAGAGAGAGACATACAGAGAGACAGAGAGAGAGAGAGAAAGAGAGGGGGGGGGAGATGGGCTGGGGTGGAAGTATGTTCTGTGTCTGCCTTATTGAATGTTACATTTGCTCATTGTCAAGGATGCTGTCTTAGTCGGGGTTCTCTGGAGTCACAGAACTTATGGTAGTCTCTATGTAGTAAAGGGATTTATTGATGACTTATAGTTTGTAGTCTAACTCCCAACAACAGTTGGCAGCAGCTGTGAATGGAAGTCCAAGGATCCAGCAGTTGCTCAGTCCCACAAGGCAAGCAGGCAAAGCAGAGAGCCAGCCTTCCTTCTTCCAATGTCCTTATGTAGGTCTCCAGCAAAAAGTGTGGCCCAGGTTAAAGGTGTGTGCCACCATCTTGCTTGAACTCGTAGATCTTCCAGTCTTAATCTTCTAAGATTCATAGCCACTATGCCACCACACCCTTAATCCCAGATGATCTTGAACTCATAGAGCTTTCTATGTTAATCCTATGGGATTCGTAGCCACTATTCCTCAAGGTCTCCATGCCAAGATTCAGGTCAGAAACTTGTGTCTCTCAGCCTCCAGATTAGGGCCACAGGTGAGCCTTCTAATTCTGGATTGTAGTTCATTTCAGACACAGTCAAGTTGACAACCAGGAATAGCCACTACAGGTGCTTAAAGTCTATTAAGGAGTCCGGTGTGCTAAACTTCAGACTCTTCTATTTGCTTGTTTTGTGACCTGAGGCTAAAGAGATGTGGACTCACTGGGCATCTATGAAGCTCTAGGCACCGAGACTCCCTTCACTACTCTCCCTTCTATGCTGCCGCCTGCTTCATGTCCGGGCTGACAGTGCTTACGAGCCAGTGCATTATGCAGCCAAGCCTTGATAGTCAGGGTGGAGACTAGACCATGCAGAAACCTAGCCTAAACTTCTAACAGCAGGCACCAGTAACTTTTTCATTTCGGTTTGACATTTCATGGCTGAAATAAATCTACTTCCTGTTATTTGATACTTTGCAGGCTACTTGAAAAATACTAAGGCAAAATAAAATTTCATAATTGAAAATGATAGGCATTCTGGCACATGGCTGTAATCTCAGCATCTGGGAATTCTAGGCAAGCTTGGGCTACATAGTGAGTACTGGGTCAGCCAAGCTACAGTTGCCTAGAAAACCCTGCCTTAAAAAAACAAAAACAAAAACAAAACAAAACAAAAAAAAAACCCATATATCAGTCTAGGCAGTGGTGGCGCACGACTTTAATCCCAGCACTTGGGAGGCAGAGGCAGGTGGATTTCTGAGTTTGAGGCCAGCCTGGTCTACAGAGTGAGTTCCAGGACAGCCAGGGCTACACAGAGAAACCCTTGAAAAACAAAACAAAACAAAACAAAACAAATCAGTCTAGACTCAGATGTTTTTTGTTTTGTTTTGTTTTTAAAGATTTATTTATTTAATGTATGAGCACACCATTGCTCTCTTCAGACACACCAGAAGAGGGCATCGGATCCCATTACGGATGGTTCTGAGCCACCATGTGGTTGCTGTAATCGAACTCAGGACCTCTGGGAGGGCAGTCGGTGCTCTTACCCACTGAGCCACCTCGCCAGCCCCATGGACTCAGATGTTTTAAAAAGTATCTACAGCCACCCATGATTTCACTTTGGTTCAAGCCCCACAGTTCTTACACCTGAGAGCTAGTGCTTTACAGCAAGCTTTGAGTTCTCAGTACTTATCATTAATTTCCAATCCACCCTCGAAGTTTTGTCTTCTCCAAGCTAAAGAAAAGTATGAACTGATTTCTAGAGGACAGTGTTTTTCAGGATTCTCTCTGAACAATGAAACAAGAAAAACATCTGGTCCCCAAGCTCCAGCCCAGTTGATATAATATCCTCTTCCCTCTTCCTTTTCCTCGAATTTAAATAGAGGCAATTTCTTGTTTACAGGATGAAGGCAAGAGGTAAATTTCTTCCCAAAAAGGATGCACTGCACGTTGTGGCCGTGGAGTTATTGTGTGAAGTCAACTGTGTGCAGCAGCCTGGGAGAAGCCTGTGGGAGCCACGGAGAGTGTGGAATCAAAGGCTTCAGGAAGGCTGCTGCCTTTGCTCATCGATGCCATCAGCTTTCTGCTTCTGAGCCTGTGGGGATGGCAGGTGCCTAAGGGACAGGAGCAGGGCTGTCCTAAAGTACAAACGGTGGAGGTGGGGAGCAGCCGGGGAGAAAAGGCCAGGTGATCCCTGGCTTCTCTTCCTTCAATGGCAGCTGCTTTCCATTCCCAGCACATAGATGAGAATGCTCCAGGAGTGGCGGTTCAGGTTTAATGAGAAAAAGCAGGAAGAAAGGCGGCAGAGGGAGAACCCAGAACGAACAGCCTTTGATCTAAAAGTCTAGATTTCTCGTTATTACAGGCTACTTACAAAGCATCATGGGCAATTTTAAAGGGAATTCAGTAGTGATCTGATAACTTCCCCAATCTAAAGGAGCTCTGCTCTGAAAGGTGTGGCTCCTCGCTACTTTGCATGTCACAGGTAAATAAATAGCATGGCAATAATCTTATGGAAACCATCCGTGGTAGCCTGTACTCCATTGCGACAAGTACGAAGGTAACAAACATCTCGGGAGCACGAAAACATGATCAAATGGACACAAGGTTGGGCGCGCAGGTGTTGGCGGTGCTGAGACACGCTCTCAGCCTATAGCTCATACTAGCTAGAAACTCCTCAGGCAGCTCAGCCTGACCTCAAATTCGGGGTGACCCCCTCGCACGTCCTCCCACCTCGGCTTCGTGGATACTGTGATTAAGGAGGGAAGACACCACGCTTGATCATTTCATCAGAATTGATCCTTTTACTAGGTATTTTGTATTTTTCATAAATACAAATATAGGTAAGTACTGCCAATAATTTTGTGTATCTGGTCAATAATTTACAAATCTTTTAAAATTCTGTGCATGGTTCTGATCCTCAAGGCAAGCGGCATGTTACCTATAAATAGTAATTAAGTGTTCTGATGATGAAGACAGATGAGAGAAAAGTCAAGAGGACTTCACACCATGGAGGTCTCTCTGGGAGTGGAACAAGCTGTCAGTGACAGGGAGTTAATTCTTTTTTGTACATCCATAATAACTGGCTTCAGTACAAGGGATTCATTTCAAAATCACAGCTGCAGTGCACATGTGTGCATGCATGTGTGTATGTGTAAACATGTGTATCTGTATGTATATGTGTGTATGTGTGTGTATGTATGTATATATGTGTATATATGTATGTGTTTGTATGTGTGTGTATGTATGTGTGTGTATGTGTGTGTGTGTGTGTGTGTATCTGTGTGTGTGTACACATGCTCACATGTTTATTTATCGAGGACAAAGGACACCCTTAAGTGTTATTCCTAGGAGCCATCCTCCATTTTTTAAAAAAGATTTATTATTTTATTTATTTATTTATTTATTTATTTATTTATTTATTGTAAGTACACTGTAGCTGTCTTCAGACCACCAGAAGAGGGTGTCAAATCTCATTATGGGTGGTTGTGAGCCACCATGTGGTTTCTGGGATTTGAATTCATGACTTTTGGAAGAGCAGTCAGTGCTCTTACCTCCTGAGCCATCTCACCAGCTCCTGTTCTCCTTTTTCTTCTGTTTGTTTGTTTGTTTTGTTTTGTTTTGTTTGAGACAGGGTTTCTCTGTATAGCTCTGGCTGTCCTGGAACTCACTCTGTAAACTAAGCTGGTCTTGAATCCAGAATCTGCCTGCCTCTGCCTCCCAAGTGCTGGCATTAAAGGCGTGTGCCACCGCTGCCTGCCTTTTTCCTTCTTTTTTTAAAATTAGAACAAATTCACTTATTTGCCTGGAACTTACCAAGTAGGCTATGTTATAGGTTACTGGGTCGGTTAGAAAGCCCCAGGAATCTACATGTCTTTACATCTGTCTTCACCTCATCCATGCCGGGACTACCAAGTACATATTAGCATGTCTGGTTTTCTTTTACGTAGGTTCTGGGCATTGAATCTTGTTTGTCATACTTACAAGAAGGACTTTACAGACAGCTCAAGGTTTATTCTTCATTTTAAACACTTGTTGCCTCACAGAATGGCCCAGAAGTCTCTACAACAGGGCAAGATTTAACCATATTTGTTTGTAACTAATGAAACCTCAGAGTACAAAAGCAAACAGAGCAACTACAACATTCCAAACCCTCTGAAGACTTTTTGGAGAAATAAGAAGCCAAGATGTCTGCATGCTTAGTACACCTGTCAAAGGAAATATGGATTCGAGACTTATCCATACATATTCTCTCTGGAGAAGAAATGAGGGCCCTGCAAGTGGTCACAGCAAGCAAGAATGTGAACCACAAAGAGGAGTGAATGAAAAATTGGTTCAGATTGACTTTGTCACCCTGGATCAGACCTCAGGGAGTCTGATGCCAGAAGGATTAGTCCCCAAAAATGTCAACACAGTATAATACAGAAAAAGAAAATCTTAGTGTAATGCAATTCCTGCTGCACAAGGAAGTGTGATTACATCAAAACTGGACTCAGGAAACACGTCATTTCTTCCAAGAAGATGGGTTCTAGAGATAGGCTATCTGCACTGACTGAAGGGCCTAAGGAAGAGTCTGGCCTGGTCTCTGCCATGCAAATAGCATAGAGGTCATTTGGTTATTAACTACTTGTGGTCCTGGCCATAGGAGCTTGGGGGAGCCTCTGGCTATACAGATAACAAAGGAGTCATTTAGACTATTAGGTATTTCTAGTCCAGATTGTGGGGACTTTATATGGCCTGACCCAACAGATAACATAGATCAGTAGGCTATAACCATTTCCAATTCACAGCTTTCTGGATAGAAGAACAGGTTGTACGTCTTTTCATTTGAAAGGCAACCCTGCATGCTTAATATTCCTGGTCTCCCTTGAGATCTGTGGGCATAGAACATTTGTGACGTGTTAAGCATAAATATTTTTCAGACTTCATACATTTTAAAGGTACAATAACAACAGTGGAACCCTTTGTACTTGTTGGGAGCAGGGATCAAAAAGATCTTAGTAGGTAGCCCAGGATGCCCTAGAGCTTCTTACCTAGACCAAGCTGGCCTCAAACTTAGAATAATTTACCTGCCTCTATCTCCCTGAGTACTGGGCTTATATTTTCCCTCTGTGTCCAGAAGTAAAATCTTTTTGTAATGATTTCCAACTCTATAATGAAGGACTCTTCCCAAAGTGACCCACTATTATGACAAGAAAATGCTGGGATCAATAATCCAACCACATTGGGTCAAGGCCAACACTGCATCAAAGTACATATCCGTTTCCTGCTTGCATTCTTGTCCTATGTAACAGTTGCTTGAGACTGTTCTTCTAGGTGCTTTAAATGAGTAGAGCTAAAACCATCAGACCCTAGTAGTTCTTAAAGTAAAGGCTTTTTTCTCTTGTGTAGATGACCTAGTACTGATTAGGGCTCTGTCAGCCATCTTCTAAAAAGTCTAACCACTGACATCTGAACATTTCATTGCATAGTAATTTCATTTCTGTTACATCCCTTTTCAATAAATCTAGCCCTCTATTCCACCAGCACCATGCCATGTTGAAGTTCTATCCTACTGTGAAGGCTTCCTCCCCTACCCCCTACACAGACCCTATAGAACTCTACATCTCTTGAGGGCAGAAAATATTTATTGTATCCCTGTCTTCAAAACACCACCTGGGATATGGTCACTTGATATTGCTGCTAACACAAATGCCACTGACCTAGCCAAGGACATAGGACTTCAGATGCCCTGCTTCCCTAGAATGCAGGCAGACAAGTTGGTTCAGCTCTGAGAACATGATAGAGCAATGGCATATATTTAGATTTCTGATAGGACCACTCTTCCCCTAGTAAATAAACGTTAGAAGGCTGGAGTTAAGAATAAACTATTACAGATTTGGTCATGGTTAATAAACATTCTGTTAGCTGAGAGGAAAATCCACTGCCCACTTACATAGTCTGAAATAAGGAATCTATTTTTCTTTCTAACTTAAAGTTTATTTTATAAGTATTAACACTATGCCTTCATAAATATATGTGCACTCCATGCATACCTTTACACACAGAGGTCATAAAAGAGCCTCAGATGCCCCGGAACTAGAGTTATGGATGATGTGAACTACCATGTGGGTGTTGAGAACTGAACCTAGGTCTTCTGCAAGAGCAGAAAGTGCTCATGTCTGCTGAGGCATCCCTCCAGCCTTTCCCTCTGCCCTTTTATCTCCCCCTTTAAAGAACCCAGAATCGCTACCACTTAGAACCAACTAATTTGTCAGTAGTCACAACCTGTCTTTGTCTTATTGAGCTTTGGAATCCTAGTTTTTAAAAGATGCACAAGAAAAGAACACAAAGTCCGTAATTCTCCACAGCACAGCATTAAATTACCACTTTCAACTAATCAACAACTATAATTAAGTCTAATTATAAATTACAAGTATCTAATTTTAGAAGACCTTTGCTTTATAAGTCTGAGACGTTAGAGACATTATTAACTTCGCTACTTGAAATGACTCCAAAGCTGGAAGCCTCCTTTGCACATTCTTGCCTTGTGTGTATGGCCTGGAAGCACACATGTAATCAGGATCTTCTATCTCCAGGACCAGAGGCAGCAATCACTTGACAAGAACTGGCATCTCTGAGAGGGCACCTGCATGATGCCCACCCAGATCTCACTTTTGCTTATGCTTCAATATCACTGTGAATTTCAGATTTTGTTTCATTCAATCTCCCGATATCCTGATATACATCATGAGGATGTAGTAAATCTGAGACCTATGAATTTAATAAAAGCCTGTCTCAGAGAGTCCCCTGACACAGGAAAAAAAAGATTCAAGAAGATACATAGTTGTACAATACAATGTGCAAGTCCATAGCTAGGGAGGAAAACCTCTTGTTTTTAGCTTCCCCAAACCATCGATTATGTTCTACTGGGTTTGGAGCATTTAACTAGAATTGAAATGACTAAAAAGTATATCCTCTCTGCCCTAAGTAATAGAATAAAATAATATTCTGCTTACCTGAGACCTGATGGGTCAATGGTATCCCACTGAGATTTTTCATATATAAAAGGAAGGTTGTGGGTTAGGAAATTGTCTCATTGGGTAAGGCATGAGGACCTGAGTTCAAATCCCCAGAGTCCATGTATTGTCAGGTACAGTAACCAACATCTCTAGTCCCACTTCTACTATGGTAGGGTGACCAACAGAGGCAGGGGAATCTCAAGAATTGATGGGCCAGCCAGCCTAGCACATTAAGTGTCATCGTGTGTGTGTTACCATGACTGGTGACACTTCTGAATACAGCCATCATGGTGGTACCACACTGCCCATCTTGGCCAATCTTTAAATACAGGGCAGTTAGCCCTCAATGGCAAGCCAGGCTCAGTACCGTCAAACTCCAGTGAGAAATAATGAGGAACCCTGGGGTATTGGAGAAAAAAAATAAACAAAACAAACTATTGGCTTTGGGAATTGTATTTTTCACAATTTGTGATCCCTGCCCCCCCCCAAATAAGTAAATAAATAAATAAATAGGCTCTGTAACTTTACCAAAATTAACCTTTCTAGGTCTCCACGTCCTCACCGAACAAGGAAAGGGTTAGTCAGATCACATGTAATCCCATGTTCTGCCGGCCAGGTTCCTGTAAGCATAGCACAAATCATCTAAACTGTGGAGCTAAATCATGTACTCACTGTGTGCCACAACTAAGCTAAGTGTGTTTTCAGGGTCACAATACTCTGGATAGCAGTGACATTTTTGCCATTTGATAAAATAAAAACTCAAACTATGTAAACCCACAAACAGCACTGGATCTGTACAAACAGCCTGTCATGTCAATGTATGACTTCACTCTTCATGCCGATTTTTAAACTGCCAGATCAAGGGAAGAGAATCATTTTACTTAAAGTACAGTGGTATATGAAGCAGGATCATTCAGGATCTCTGCATTGACAGAGATATGCAGAAACCGAAATCAAAGGGAGGTACCGGAAACCCAGCCTTCGGCACCCATGGTCTAGCATGGAGAACACATCCTTGGTGTTCCAAATGCTCCCTGTTCAACGTGCCATTTTGTTATGCAAAAGCCAATGCTTTTACTCATGTTGAAATAAGATGAGCTTTTAGCTTTAATTTGGTTGCCACCTGCTGGCTGAAAGACAAAAAGGAAAAAAAAAAAAAAAAACAAACAAAAAACAAAAAAACAAAAACTTCCCTCTGAAGCAAAGGACATGCGTAAATAAAAGCAAAGCAAACCTCACCCTTAGCAGAGCCCGTGGGGATGAGTTTGGGTTACCCTGTAAACTGGACCAGAGCGGATACTGAGCATGGGTATTGTGGGGCAGACACTACAGTGGATTCTCCAGATGCACTGCTGCTCACACTCACCAATAAGCTATGTGACAGGCCACCATTTTGAAGAAGAGAAGATCAGCTCCTAGCTCCTGGCATCGGAGGATACCACCAAAGAGTGGTAATGGATTCCAAAGTAGGCCAGACAGAGCATTTCTCCATCCCTAGCATATCCTAGCATTTTCATGGTCACGTGAGTTTCCGCCACCCTGGAATGCCCAGGTAAGCTTACAGCGTGCAGGAAATGCTTTCTGCAGGCTTCACACTGCAGAGCTGCCGAGCTGCCAAGTTGCAAAGCATCCAGAGGATTTCCCCAGCCACGCCGAGGCAGGCCAAGAAAATACTTTATCAATCCGGCAGGGGACGCCAGTGACAATCAGCCAAAATACAATGAACACTCTGAGATCAGGAATTTGTTTTTTGTTTTGTTTTGTTTTGTTTTTTAAATAGAAATTCTTATTAAACATTCGATCCTTCAGCTGAAATAGTTATAAAAGGAGAGAGGGTGGGTGTTCTATGTTCCACTTGGGAAACGCTCAGTGCTCACCAGTGTCCCCCGTGGACTCCCTGTACTGACTGGGTTCTGCTGCCTGAGATACACAAAGCCCAGTGCTGACTTCAGACAACCCACGCCCTGACTGGACAGGAGCATAAATACTGGGCTTTCCTCTGCCCTTCTATCAGCTCCTTTTGTCTCGGAGAGGCAGTACTGGCTGGCTGATGGCTGAGGGATTAACCTCAGCAGGCATTGTTCTCAGCACTTCATATATTAACTAAACCTTCACACAATGGGTAAGAGAGCAGCACTGGTGTTCTATCATAGGACATGTGGTATCTTACTCTTTAATGGATGTAAAAGAAAACAACATGTAATTCCACATACACCTCTCGCATAATAGTAACAGTGTGTAAGCCCAGGCACTCTGCACACACTTACGTTTAACCTCTAAGACAGTGGTTCTCAACCTTTTTAATGCTGCGATCTTTTAATACCATTCTTTATGTGGTGGTGACCCCGGCCATAAAATTATTTTCATTGCTACTTCATGACCGTAATTTTGCTACTGATGTGAATGTCACATAAATATCTGATATATGCAGGATTATCTGATATGTAAAAGGACTGTTCACTTCCCCAAGGGGTTGAGACCCACAAGTTGAGAACCACTGCTCTCAGAGAAGGGCAATAGCTGAATACAACAGGGATGGTAGAAAGGATAGAAAGATCAGTGTCCAGTTATTAGTTGGCTATCCCTCAGTCTCTGCTCCATCCAATGGGCAAGCACCAAACCCTGATACGATTAATGAGACTCTGTTATGCTTGCAAATAAGAATCTTTCTTGGTTGCCCTCTGAGAGGCTCCACTGGGCAGCTGGCTCAGATAGATGCAGACACCCACAGTGGATGCACCTTGGGGACTCCTAGGGAAGAATAGGCAGAAGGATTGCCACCCCAAAAGGGACAGGAACTCCACAGGAAGAACAATAACCAACTAACCTGGACCCTTGGGGTTTCTCAGAGACTGATTCACCCTCTGATTCAATGAGCATACTCAGGCAAGATGTAGGCGTCTACGCACATAGGTCGCAGTTTGGTCTTCACGTGGGTCCTGAACAACTGGAGTGGAGAGCTATCCCAAAAGCTGCTGCCTGTATGTGGGATGTGTTCTACTAGCTGGGCTACCTTATTGGGCCTCAGTGGGAGAGGAAGCACCTAGCCCTGCTGAGACTTAATGTTGCCAGGGTAGGGGGATACCCTAGGGGCCCCCTGTGTACTCAAGAGAAGGGGAAAGGAGATGGGGTAAAGAATTGTGGGAGGGGATGACTGGGAGGGGGACAGTGAGTGAGATGTAAAGTGAATAAGTTCATTAATTAATTAGAAAGAGAGATCAGTGACCGATCAGCTGTGTGGGTACACAGAGGGCAAAAAGAGAAGTAGAGCTAACCCTGAAATTGTCAGTCAAGCCAGTTCCCTATGACTACCATCATTTTGACTCTATAAACAAGAAGCATGAATCAGAGGGTCAGTGAGCTGGCTTAGCAGGTAAAGGCACTTGGCCTAACAAGCCTCAAAACTTGAGTTGGCTCCCTCAAACTGACTCCTAATAGCTGTTTCCTGATTTGCACCTATGCCATGGCATATGCATCCCCCCACATTGATAATAATAAATTTAATAATGATACCATTACAATTATGAAGAATATTCCTACACACGACCTAAGGAAGCTCAAGTCCAGGTTGCTAAGAGAAAAACCTTGTCTTAGTTAAGGTTTTACTGCTGTGAAGAGACACCATGACCATAGCAACTCATAAAGACATTTAATTGGGGCTGCCTTACAGGTTCAGAGGTTCAGTCCATCATCATCAAGGCTGGAACATGGCAGCATCCAGGCAGGCATGGTGCAGGAAGAGCTGAGAGTTCTACATCTTCATCTGAAGGCTACTAGGGAAAGACTGGTTTCCAGTTAGCTAGGATGAGAGTTTTAAAAGCCCAAGACCACAGTGGCACATCTATTCCAACAAGGCCACACCTCCTAATAGTGCCACTCCCTAGGCCAAGCATACTCAAAACACCACAAACCTACAGAGGGATTGAATGAAGAAAGAGGCTAGCTCCAAGCCATAAACTCCTCTACTTTGGAAGCCAGCTCCACTCATGGAAAGCATGGCATGAAGAAACACTTCTATAGGACAGATGCAATTACTGATCATAGAGATCTTGTCCTGTGAAGAAGTACATGAGTCCTCATCGATATGGCTTAATCAAATCAGAAAAGCTGTCAACGTGCAGGCCAAATTCAAATGTCAGCTAAATATTCCAGAGTCAACGGGAAAGATGTGAGAATTACAACCCCTTTCTTGCACCCTTCCAAAAGTCACACCACACTAAATCATTTTCTCCAGATGAGATTTCACTTAGAAGTTTTAGAAGGGCTAACAATTATCATTTCAGAATCGTTTCTCATGCTCGTTGGTGACGGCTATAATTGAAAGCGGTAGTTATGACTCGCACGGTTATCACGACTCAAACAAAATGACGACACTGAAGGCAATGAATAATGAGGAAGATGAATCAGAAAAAAAATTAACTTGTCCAGAATTAAATAGACAGAAAATCACAGCTAATGATCCAGCAAGTTGACAGATATTTCTACTTTGATTCTTTTATTTAACCTCTCAGGGAATTGGTGAATAGGAGACACCTTTTTGTTTTTCCACCAGAGAATAAGATAGGTTTTCTCCTTCTCCTTTAGGGAGAAGTATGATAGGGTTATATGTATATACAGAAGACTCTAAAGAAAATTTTATAGTCATACTGCAACCTCCATTTTTCTAAAATATTTCAGAATTGCCAACTGTAGAAATTGGTTCTTTCTCCTAGCCCCATAGAAATAAGACTCAGACTCAAAAGATATTTACAAATACCTTGGCCACATAGCCAAGCTTTTCTTCTCTCTCTCTCTCTCCTAAAGATTTATTTATGTGTGTGAGTACACTGTCACTCTCTTCAGACACACCAGAAGAGGGCATTAGATTCCATTACAGATGTTTCTGAGTCATCATATGGGTGCTGGGAACTCAGGTCCTCTGGAAGAACAGTCAGTGCTCTTACCTACTGAACTGTCTCTCCAGCCCCTAAGCTTTTCTCCTATTAGATCATAACTTAAATTATCATATTTATTCTAATCTACATCTGCCAAGTGGCTGCTTACCTGTGCTCAGGTACCATGTGTTCAACTTGTCACATCTTCCTGGGAAAATCTCCCATACCTGGCTCTCTCCCAGAATGCTTTCTATCTTTCAGATGTCCCACTTTCTATTCTACTCTTTACTCTAGGCCATATTTTTTTTTTCAAATTGGCAAGTAATTGATCCATACAGTAGAAAAGATGTTTTCTCTACAACCAACCTCCTGAAGATGTGTGTATGGTATTCTATCCTAAAGCTAAATAAATTACATTTGATGCAACAGTTCAAGAAAAATGTTTATTGAGAGAGGATAATCAGGATGATGTGAAATTCCCAGACATATTCTATAAGAAAAAGTGAAAGAAAATTGGGACACCAACCTTCAAGAAGGAAGCCAAGGCCACTGAGAAGCCTCAGCAACCCCTATGTCATGAGTTCAGTCCCAGAAACCCACAAAAGGTGGAACTTGAGAACCAGCTCCAGAAAGCTGTCTTCTGGTCTCCACACCCAAGCCTACCCACATAACATATCATGTTCACACACAATTGTTTTCAATCATTATTTAAACAAATAAATAACAGCAAATGTTTCCTGAGCATGTCTGATGTTCTGATGTATCAGAGAGCATGTTGAACGGTTTACACATGTTGTCTAATCATTGCTACAGCATGAACTATGATTCTACTTTACAGATGAAGATAGTGAGGCTACTCAATACTCTATAGTTATCCAGGATTGCAGGCTGACAAGAGGGGATGGCGACGCGTCTCTGAGATTGTCTCACATCTCAGCCTTGCAAGCTGCTCTAGGAACTGTGTCCTCAATAGACAGACGCCCAAGTGGGCTACCAAGACGGTGGTGACTGGCAAGTCTTAGAACTGTCTCCTCAAGCCTCAGAATATGAGTTTGGGTTAACTGTATTTTCCATGCACAAACAAGGACTTCTATGACTATGAGTATTTGAAGAGATATCAAACTCAATAAGTTGAGGTGTTTTGCTTGTTTTTTGTTGTCTCATTGATGGTATACTCAGGAGGAATGAAATTACAAAGAGGTTATCTGTGATCCATGGGTTTTTCCAGTACCCCTTTGTGCAAAATAGAACAGCCCTTGTATAAAATAGAACATAAAAATGTACAGAATGCGAATAAATGAATAGACTATAGGTTTTAAACTCAGTGAGTATTGAATATATTTGACATTTTAGCAGTATATTTGATGTGGTTCCTAATAACACATTGAACTGAGAGCCAAATTTTCTGAGTTCAAATTTTCTAATAAAACTCTAAATTTAATTCTAATTGTTACTATTTTCCTATCTTTCAAGTAATATCTTTCAAACAAATCAAATCTGGAATCCCTCAATGGCTAAAATTACAGTAGTAATTTGAAACAGTTGAAATAGAATTTGGTAATACAGATGAATAATGTTTTAAAACATCTATAATCAGCAAAAAACCTTTCATGTTGACAGCCTATATAACAATGCTTTCTCAAGTTTAAACTTTTTTTTTTAAATGAGGCTTTGATTTTAAGATTTATTTATTATTTATTTATTTATTGTAAGTACACTGAAGCTGTCTTCAGATGCACCAGAAAAGGGTGTTAGATCTCATTATGGGTGGTTGGGAGCCACCATGTGGTTGCTGGGATTTGAACCTTCAGAAGAGCAGTCTGTGCTCTTACCCACTGAGCCATCTCATCAGCCCAAGTTTAAACTTTTTTATGATAATGCTTGCTATTTTTCCTATCAAAACAAAGTTATGGTTAAAAGTAGATATTGATGGGAAACCTATTATACACTAAAAATTAAAACTGTCATTTCTGTTCTTAATTTCTCTCCATTTTATTACGATTTTTTCAATGTGTCTGACAGCTTCATACCTGTCTGTAATGCACTCTGGTTCTTTGTCCCCTACTCTTTCTCATTTCCACTCCGCTTTTCTCAATCCCTACTCTTCCCTACAATCCCCTTTTCTCACATTCGCACCTTCTGTTTTGTGATCCAAAGGCAGAGCTTTGCTGAGCAGAGTGTCCCCTGGAATCTGATGTGATCACTTAACTCATGACTACTTAACTAAAGACAAGGACCGTCTCTCCCTGAGGATCCACCAAAAGAACCTAAAAGGTAGAAGGTATGGAGAAGGGCTTTGAAATGCTGCCTTCTGGCATGTCTCCAGTGCAGTATAACCCACAGCAGCTGACTGTGCCTATACCGTGCTAGCACAAGACTGGAGCTGCTATTAGCCAATCATGGACTAGTGGGGGATTTTACCTTCTCTTGCTGAGTTTCTCCACTTTAATGCCAGTTCCTATAGTTTAGACTACTTGGTAAATATGTCCTATGGTAATCACTTTTGGCATCTCAACTCTCTTTCCTCATCTTGGGTGCCACGCACACTCATCTACGCCAGTCACGTCTTAAAAACCTGATCAAGGACAAGAGGCATTATGGCCCCCAAAGGGAGCTTTTGCCTCCTGGATGTTCAGACAGTCGCTAGCATCTTCTAACACAGACGTGTTCCAGATCAGTCCTTCCAATCATCAACACGCTCTCTTATTTAAGCATAAAGGTACCCCAGGAAATGATTCATAAATGGCTAAGATTGAGCATTGTTTCCTGACCAGCACGATGATTCCAATATATCCTAATTTAATTCCAAGATATCCTTAGCTTGGAATTTCTCTCAAGGAATCTGCCTTACCAGACAGGTTTCCCTTAGAGTTAGCAACAAATGTCAAGCACATACCTTAGGGCAGCCCCATAATGGTCAGAACTGTTTTACACACTAGAGAGTAATCCAAGGGCTTCCCTCCAACCAGAGAATTAGCAGGAAATGCTAGATCGGATTCTCCTAGTCTTGCCTCCAGCAGAAGCAGAGAATTAGCATAGGAATACCAAAATAGCCCCAGCAGGGAGGGCTCCACTGCTCTTCCTCCTACTTCACACCTGACTACCTACCTTGTGACCTTGTATATCCGTCACTTGCCTAGTGACTTCAGTCTTGCTCTCTGATCCTTTTGACCCCTGCCCACCTATGCGACTCTTGTCATTCGCCCTGTTTCCTGTATACCATATAAGCCTGCTTCTCACTTTGTACTCTCTCTTGGATTTGGACTCTCTCTTGGACGGGGACTTGTATAGAACTTAGATGGACTAGAACTTAGATACATGCAGTCCGCAGTCCCCTGGGCCCAGAGTGCTTAGGTCCTGGGGGGATGCAGTGCCTATCCAGAGGAGATGGCTGCTGCTTTAGACCCAGTGTGTTTCAGGTGGCCTCAGATGTACCTTAATTACTAAGCTGCCACATTTTTCATTTCTCTTCTGCAATGACTGTAAAAGTCTGATGCCATTCTTAAGAAATACATTCAGATTTACCACACCCTTGTGTCAAGTCTGTTTGTCATCCCCTGACTTAATTGCCCACCTGATCAGAACTCTCATCCCGTGGAAATTGGGGTCCTCATAATGAACCTGGTCCGTGGCACTTGGGTGTGAAAATTATAATCAGATATATCAAGAGATATTTAAAATGTGCTAGCCATGACTCAAAAGTTTCCCTGAAGGACAGAGAAGCAGTCCATTAAGACAGAAGAATGATAATCAGTGGGACTAGTCTAAGATGCATTGAATTGATGTATCTGAGGAAAGATGTAGATCCAAGGAGTTCACAAAAGAGAGACAAATACAGACAGGAATTCAGGAAAATGTCCAGGATGCCAAGAGTCATGCTAATTGATGTAGGGTAGCTAGATTTTGTCACTCAGAGGATCATCCTAAGGCTAGCAGGCATAGCAATCCTTGATTTTGTTGACAATTATTTTTAATAACATGGCTTCAAGAGCTGGTCCTCCCAGAAGTAGAAACTGTGCACCTGTGCCACCAGCGCCTCATAATGTGCAAATAGAGTGACTTCTAATATACTTAGTAGAGTAGGCATGGCTCTGCAGTTAAGAGTACTTGCTGTCCTTTGATAAGTACCAGCCCATGGGACCAGGTCCAGACTGGGTAGTCTTTGAGCATGTGTGCAGTTGCTGCTTGGAAATCGACTCATCTGGTCATGGCTTGCTGAAGCCTCTGCAAACACTGAATGATGAAGAGTTCCAGTGTTTCAAAGGCTGCTCTGGAAAGAGCCAGAGAAGTTTAAACTCTCACCAATATCCTGGACGAAAGTTGAGAATGCTTCTAAAAGCTACCTGGTAAAGCTACTGAACACACGTTATCCAAAGCAGGCATGGGATATGGTGTTGAGCCTGTTTCTACAAGTCAATCAGGAAGACCTTTCAATCATGGCTCAGAAAAAGAGGAGACATAAATGAAATACAAAAAGTTTATGAAGACTACATTTCATTTCAAAGTATATGGACATTGGAGACCAACACTAGTATACCTGATAGAAACTACCAAATAATTATAGAACTCCAGTACAGAGCATTACAGGACATACTTGATTCTGAGTCAGAGCCAATCACTGCAGTTGTAGCAGGACAGACAGGAGAAGGAAAAACCATTTTCTTAAGAAAAGCAATGTTGGGCTGCCTCTGCCCCAATTGCAGGATGGCCCCAGTGCACTAGATCAATAAACCTCATGCTTGTTGCATCGATCTCCATCTCTGTGTTACTGTGAGCGGGACATCCTGGACATAAGGCCCTTTGGGTCTTACATTTGGTGCACTGGCCCGGAAAGTCCTTCTGGTGGGACCAGTGACTGGAGACCGGAGGACCGCTCAAGCAGGTTAAAGGGCCTGCAGGTGGCACAGAAAGAAGTAAAGTCACACCTGGCAGCTTCCTACGAACCTGGTACCCCTAAAGCCTCACATTGGTTCCAGGTTGGGGATTCGGTCTACATGAGGCGACATCGTGCCCAGACGCTCGAGCCCCATTGGAAAGGACCCTATGTAGTACTGCTGACTACCCCAACGGCTGTCAAAGTGGACGGAATCACTGCCTAGATACACGCCTTGTATGTGAAGCCTGCTCCCTCAACTGAAACCAGAATTCCAGAAGATCACCCTACCTGGAAGGCCCAGACTACAGACAACCCTCTGAAGCTGAAGATCATCAAAGAGCCCAAAGATGCGGGTCCTCTCCCTGGTACAATATCTTAGTATTTTTCCCTTGTGCTCTTCTATCCTTGGCCCTCATCAGCCAGGCAACCTAACCTGCCAGGTGATAAACGGGGCAGGAGAGACTACTTGGAGCTTATCTAAAATCACCACCCAGTACACCTGGTGACCTGACCTTTTTCCGGATGTTTGTAAAATGGCTTTAGGAGCCCCAGCCAACCTGGGACTTAGAAGGATACTTTGATACTCAGACCACTCCTTCAACACCTTCTTTACCTGGGCGGCATGGACTGGATCCATGGGGAGGTTGCTCTATCAAAGATCAGAGGAGCATGCTGAGGGTCTTCCTTTGTATGTTTGCCGCGAGCTCCACTGAGACCCTAAACCCCACGTGTGGAGGAAAGGCAGAAATTTTTGTAAGAACTGGGGCTGTGAGACCACAGGAGATGTCTCATGGGGGCCCTCCTCTGTTTGGGACTATATCAAAGTGTCAGCAAATTATACTCATCAGAAAATGGGGAACCAGGGAAATTCGAATTGGAAAGATATCCCCGAATGCTCAGGATGGTGTCACCCACTTTGAATCATATTCATTAAACCAGGAAAGCAGGTCTTAGATTCGATCAGGGGCTATACCTGGGGTCTTGGGCTTTACAAAGAGATATGATGGACAATTGTTCACTATTAAACTGAAGGTCGAGACCCCATATACCCCCTTAGGCCCCAATAAAATCCTGGCTCCCACCAAGCCCCCTATTAAAGCTCCTCAGCCTTCACTCCCCCCCCCCCCAAGGGATCCCTCTATCAGGCTGACCAGCCTTGCTAACTAAGGCCTAGTTCCCGCTCCCAAAGACGATCCAGAGTTACCACGTTTTGTTCATTTAGTTCAGGAAGCTTTTCGGGTCATCAGTAGCACTAACCCCAATGCTTCCAATTCTCGTTGGCTTTGTTATGAAGTAGCTCCTCCTTATTATGAGGGGATTGCCTTGGTTGAGACAGTTAACCTGTCTGATGATGCCTCCCAGTGCTGCTGGCAACAACATAATGCCAGACTCACCTTGCCTGCCATTACTGAGCAGGGAGTATGTGTGGGAAAGATCCCCTCCTCACATGCCCATCTTTGTAATCAGACTTTACCTCAGCCCAATACATCTGATCACCTCCTGCCCCCTCCTTGAGGGATGGTGGGCATGCGCCTCAGGAGTTACTCCATGTGTCAACTCTAAGGTACTCAACAACACTCAGGATTTTTGTGTTCTGGTACAACCAGTTCCCAGGCTGGTATACCATCCCTATGAAGAATTATTGTCCCACTGGGATGAGAGCCATCTCAGGGTTAAAAGAGAACCTATAGGGATAACTGTTTCTGTCTTGCTGGGACTGGGACTGGGGGTAGTTGGAAAGGCCACGGGAGCATCATCCCTGGCATGCCAGAGCTATCAGAGTCTTAGGTCCACTATCAGAATCTTAGGTCCACTATAGATGCTGATATAGTGGAAATGGAAAATTCCATTTTCAAGATCCAGGAATTCTTGACTTCATTTTCTGAGGTAGTCCTCCAAAACAGAAGAGGCCTAGACCTCCTCTTTCTCTAGCAAGGAGGTCTGTGTGTGGCCCTGAAAGAAGAATGCTGTTTTTACATAGACCATTCTGCAATTGTAAAGGACTCAATGGCTAAGGTTAGAGAGGGACTGGCCAAGAGGAAGAGAGAAAGAGCAGAGTCGGGGTGGTTTGAATCTTGGTTTAACTCTTCCCCTTGGCTCACTACTTTGATTTCTACCCTCTTGGGACCATTAATAATCCTGATGTTGCTTTTAACTTTTGGCCCTGCATTTTTAACCACTTGCTGGCCTTTATTAGAGAATGCATAAGTACAGTTCAGATTATGATGTTAAGACAACAGTATCATGAATTGGGCCAGAGTGAGTTATAATTTCATGACTGAAATACTCAGGAGAAAGAGGGGGGAATGTGTGACCTTAGGGAAGAACTTAAGATGGTTGCGGAAAGACCTTGCCAGGAATGTATACTCCCTTCCTGGAATGTCCCAGCAATACAAACAGTTATGCCCCAACTGAAGGGCAGGGCAGGTACAGATAACGACCAAAAATGTTTCAGTTCCCCCTTCTGGTGATTAGGACCACACCTTGCATTGGGCCACCAATGCTAGGGGGGTGTCAAATGGGTGTAAACCAATTCATGCTGTTGCCAAGTCTACCTCAATAACTGTATAAAAACTGTGTGCTTGGAATGTTGTGGTCGCCTCTGCCCCGATTGCAGGACAGCCCCAGTGTGCTGGATCAATAAACCTCATGCTTGTTGCATCAAAACACACACACACACACACACACACACACACACACACACAAAGAAAAGCAATGTTGGGCTGACATTCCACTCTGCAAGATGGTGGAGGACATAAGCCTACGTGTGAAGTGTTTGCGATCACATACTTCACCACAGCCTTAGAGTGAGAAAGGTTTATTTCAAAAGTTGAAGAGGTCTTGAATGACTGGAAACCGACTGGACACTCTCTGGGAAAACCACTGGAAAAGACATCCAGTTTCCTTCTGTGCCTGGAGCTGATCCTGTGCTACAACACTCCTTACCCAAATACTACCAGGAGAGAGCAGGTCTCCCAGGAGTGCTGACAAGCCTGTGAGCACAGGTAAGGCCACCACTTCTGCTCAAATTCCTGGCCCAAGAGGGACCTGCTCTGAGCCATCAGGACACAGGATCCAAGGAACAACTAGGGACAGGATCTTTCTGGTTTCTGTCTGCACACCAGAGCTGACCCTGTGCCACAGGTGTCCATAACCAAATTCCTCCAGGAAAGTACTGGTCTCCCAGGAGTTCTGAGATACAGACTTTCAAGAGGGACAAGTCACAGTCAGAAACAGCAAGACCAGATAACACTAGAGATAACCAGATGGTGAGAGGCAAGGGCAACAAAATAAGCAACAGAAACCAAGGCTACTTGGCATCATGAGAACCCAGTTTTCCCACCATAGCAAGCCCTAGACACACCACCACACTGGAAAAGCAAGATTCAGATCTAAAATCACTTCTTATGATGGTGATACAGGACTTTAAGAAGGACATAAATAGCACCCTCAAAGAAATACAAGAGAACACAGGTAAACAGCTTGAAGTGCTTAAAGAGGGAAACACAAAATTCCCTTAAAGAATTATAGGAAAACACCACCAAACAGGTGAAGGAACTGAACAAAACCATCCAGGATCTAAAAATAGAAATAGAAACAAAACAAAATCAAAAAGAGAGACAACTCTGAAGATAAAAAACTTAGGAAAGAGACCAGGAGTCATAGATACAAGCATCACCAACAGAATACAAAAGATAGAATCTCAGGTACAGAAGATACGATAGAAAGTGTTGATACAACAATCAGAGAAAATGCAAAAGGCAAAAAGCTCCTAACCTAAAACATCCAGGAAATCCAGCACATAATGAGAAGAGCAAACCTAAGGATAATAGGTATAGAAGAGAGTAAACATATCCAAATTAAAGGGCCAGTAAATATCTTCAATAAAATTATAGAAGAAAACTTCCCTAACCTAAAGAAAGGGATGTCCATGAACATACAAGAAGCCTATAGAACTCCAAATAGACTGGACCAGAAAAGAAATTCCTCCTGTCACATAATAATAAAAACATCAAATACACTAAACAAAGAAAGAATTTTAAAAGCAGTAAGGGAAAAAAGTCAAGTAACATAAAGGCAGGCCTATCAGAATTACACCAGACTTCACACCAGAGACTATGAAAGCTAGAAGATCCTGGGCAGATGTCATACAGACCCTAAGAGAACACAAGTGCCAGCCCAGGCTACTATACCCAGCAAAACTCTCAATTACCATAGATGGAGAAAACAAGATATTCCATGACAAAAGCAAATTTACACAATATCTTTCCATAAATCCCTACAAAGGATAATAGATGGAAAACTCCAACACTGGGAGGGGAACTACATCCTAGAAAAAGCAAGAAAGCAACTTTTTTTAACAAACCCAAAGAAACATGTAACCACACAAACATAAAAATAACATCAAAAATATCAGGAAGCAGCAATCACTATTCCTTAATATCTCTTAACATCAATTGATTCAATTCCCCAATAAAAAGACATAGACTAACAGATTGTATACATAAACAGGGCCCAGGATTTTGCTGCATACAGGAAACTCATCTCAGCGTCAAAGACAGACACTACCTCAGCGTAAAGGACTGGAAAACAATTTTCCAAGCAAATGGTCCTAAGAAACAAGCTGAAGTAGGCTGGCCTCGAACTCAGAAATTCACCTGCCTCTGCCTCCCAAATGCTAGGATTAAAGGCGTGCATCACCACCGCCCAGCACCTTTCTAATATCAAATAAAATCAACTGGTGTCAAAAAGTTATGTGAAGCTCTGAGTCATCCTAACTGTAAACTGGAGTATAGACCTGTCTGAGTTAGTGACTTTTGTAAGGGCCTGGCATTGGCTCTCACTACCTGCAAAACACTAAAGAGTTTAAATCTGGATGGGAATACTTTGGACTGCTGTGGGCTGGTGGTGCTCTATGAGGCTTGGAATCACAAAAGATGTAACCTGAAGATGTTTGGATTGGGCAAATCTGCATTTTCTGAGGAATCACAGACATTGCTGCAAGCTGTGGAAAAGAAAAATAATAATCTGAATATTTTGCATTATCCCTGGGTTGAAGAGCAACACAACAAAAGGGGTGTTCATCTGGTATGGAACAGCAAGAATTGATCTTGTGACAAAGGCTTATGTTTCTCCCATATATCCTGTCCCAAGTTGTACACCATAGTACTGGTAGCTGTTCCCAGGGCTGTTCTTCCACAGTATCCCACCCCCACCCATCTTTACATCTCCCCTCACCACTTTGCAAACATTTAAAGTACAAACACATTCACTAAACAATAAGCTTGTTTGAAGAAAAAACAACCAACCAACCAACCAACCAAACGAACAAACAAAAAGTGTACTTGCTGTGCAGTTATGAGAACTCACATTCAGATCCTAGTACCCATATGACAAGAAGGGCATCCCATTTGTGATGACAAGGAGGGCAGAGACAGGAAGATCACTGGGACTCGCTGGCCTCTGATCCCATGTTCAGGAAGAGTCGTGCCTCACAGGAATGGGTAGAAGGTGACGAAGGACACCTGGGGCCCTCTTCTAGCCAGCTGGTGTCACACATGGACACACATGTAAAAACACTCTCACAGATAAATAAAAAAGAACATGACTTCACTATAACTTCCTAAATACTTTTACCCTTGTAATAAGCCAATGCCACCCTGAATTGTGTAGTGGCATGGTTTATCACAACACAAATATTCAAGTAACTACTCTACCATTGTTAAAAAACAAAACAAAACAAAACAAAACAAAAAAATGGAGGGGGGATTGCCAGCACCAGAAACTTCCATGTCTTCCTTACCAATAGCCAGTCTCAACTATCAGGACTTAGGAGCTAAGCACACATCTCTAATTTGGTGGTTGAGATTTACTTGTCTTCTAAAATTGCTACAAATATAAAACTATAGTATATGTTCTTAAACATTTCCTCTTAGAATTATGCTTATAATATATACACATTATTTAAATGATTGTTATCCTTTTGATTGCTTCAGAGCACTCCATTAAGGATATAAGGGTATAATTACTTTCTATCCCATACAGCAAAATTAGAGCCATTTCCAGTTTTCCATCCATATAATAATTTGCCATGATACATGTTCTTCTGTATATACTAACCCATCTACACACACATCTCAGCTGGAGAGCTGTCTTGCTGAGTGATTGGCACACATATCATCAACTTTAGCAGAAACTTCTAAAAGTATTTCCAGAGAGTTTGACCTCGGAATGTTGCCACCCACTTGATGTTGCCAGCCTTTCAAATTTTAGTCAATTTATTATGTGAGAATATTTTCATGTAGGCAAGACAGTACTATGTAGGGCCAGGTAGTCTGCAACTCAAGGCCCTACCTTAGCTTCCCTAGTGCAGAGATTACATGCATCCTAGTTTGGGTAGAGGCAATTTAAAAATAAGTTGAATTTTATCAAACATTGCATATATCCAATTAGACAATTATTTATCTTTTGCTAATGTGATAATTTATGTGGGTTCTTTTGGTGTTGAATCAATGTTAGGTTTCTGGAGTAAGCTTGCCTGGTGGCTATAAGGTAGTCTTTCCTTACTTCGTCAGAATTGGTGTGCATCTAGGCTTGTGAACAAAGTCCCAGCAGGCACAATTACACCCTTCTCCCTAAAATGTCCCTATCCCAACCCCTGGAACCTGTGAAGTAGGTCATACTATACAGCTATGAGAAACTGAGGTTGACAATAAGCTGACCATAAGACGTATCTGTATGTTTACATGTTCATAAAACATATTTGTATGTTTGCATATTCTTATCCATATGAATCAGAAACAAAGTAAAAAAAAGTCCTTACAAATGAGAGGAGGCAGAAGAAGAGTTCTAAATGATGCTGCACAGTCATAACTAGATTGCTACTCCAAAGCTAGTTGGTGACTGGGGGAGATAAGGAAAAGGGGTCAGAGTCCTCTACTCCAGCCTGCAGCAGCATACGGCCTACAAAGCGTTAAGTTCCATCTGTAGTGCACATAAGTGCAAGACAATGGATCCAGAATGCTTTAAATGCTTCATAGCTTCTTAATTGTTTACAGCTTCAATAGAAAGGGACTGCATGTGCTCAGCTGTTCTACCAAGACACTCAAGGGATGATCAAATTAACTGCCAGGGGTAGTCTTCTCAGTGTGTGATGCCGTGGTTACTCTAGGATAATATACAGTTATTGCTCTTCTCGGTGTGTGATATCATGGTTATTCTGTAATATCATGGCTATTACTCTTCTCAGTGTGTGACGTCATGGTTTTTCTGTGACGTCATGGTTTTCCTGATCTCATGAAAGACCTTCAGTATTCCTTCCCCTTTTTGTTGTCTCATGTCTGAAAAAATACTCATTTAGAAAATATACACACATGTCGGGTGGTGGTGGCATACACCTTTAATCCCAGCACTTGGGAGGCAGAGGAAGGCAGATCTCTGAGTTTGAGGCCATTCTGGGCTACAGCGTGAGTTCCAGGACAGCCAGGGCTATACAGAGAAACCTTGTCTCAAAAACCAACCAAACAAACAAACAAAAAACAAACAAACAAATAAACAAAAACCAAAAAAAAAAAAGAAAGAAAATATATACATAAAACATTGTAAACATCAACATGTTTTAGGTTGGTGTACAAAACAACGAGCTTCATTATGGCATCTTTGGATTTACATGATTGATTGTGTTTAGTTCTCATTTGGCCCCTTCCCCTGGGTCCAGCAGGGGAGTGCCTTTCATTCGCCAGTTAGCCTAGCCTTCTGTCTTACATGCTTTCCATTCCTTTCTCCATATCTCTTTTGTAAGCTCTCTTCCTCCTCCTTCTTTTTTTTTTTTTAAAGATTTATTTGTTATTATATGTAAGTACACTGTAGCTGTCTTCTGACACATCAGAAGAGAGCTCATTACAGATGGTTGTGAGCCACCATGTGGTTGCTGGGATTTGAACTCATGACCTTCAGAAGAGCAGTCAATGCTCTTACCCGCTGAGCCATCTCTCCAGCCCCTCTTCTTCCTTCTTATGATCCCCTTTCTAGTTTTATGACCCACATGCATGCATACATACATATGCACACATACACATGCACACATAAACACTATATGTAAATATAACACTAAATGTATATGTAAATATATATATATAGATAGATAGATGTATAGATAAAGAGATAGATACAGATAGATATAGATAGATACAGATATAGGTAGATAGATAGATAGATAGATAGATAGATAGATAGATAGATAGATAGATA
>JADRCD010210737.1:39166-65777 GCA_019843815.1 Montemys delectorum
ATAGATAGATAGATAGATAGATAGATAGATAGATAGATAGATAGATAAAATTTAAAATATTTGTTCCATGTATGAGAGAAAAAGCATGACATTTGTATTTCTGAATCTGGCTTCTTTAAAAACATAAAACACCCCTTGCCTGTTCTGTGGGGTTCTTCCATGAAGCCATCTGGGCTGAGGTACTCCTTGAATGAAGCTGTAATTAAAAATTCAACTTGTTGCCAGGCGGTGGTGGCACACGCCTTTAATCCCAGCACTTGGGAGGCAGAGGCAGGTGGATTTCTGAGTTCTAGGACAGCCTGGTCTACAGAGTGAGTTCCAAGACAGTCAGGGCTACACAGAGAAACCCTGTCTCAAAAAACCAAAAAAAAAAAAAAAAATTCAACTCGTACAGTCATTTCTAGGTTTCCTTTCTAATGCCTTTTTTCTCTTTAAGATTATATTTACTCAGAATATAGAAATTTGAAATAAGTTGAAATGTATTAGTACAAAGTTGCTGGTGGAAGTCCCCCTTTCTAAGCACAGAGATATCATGGGTTTTTTTCCCTCTTTACTAGTGCCATTGCTTCATTTCTTAATCTAAGAAAAGTCTTTTCCTTGTATTCAACCTCTCAAAGAATCTGTTTTAGAGTATACAGATTTCTTGAATTTTATTTTTGTTTTGTTATTAATATTTGGCTTTAAAAATACATATTTATTTTTGAGCCTCTTTATTTATTTAATGTGCGTGTCTATGTATTTGTGTATGGGGTGCACCTATGATGGCATGTACTTGGAGGCCTGAGAAGAACTTACGGAAGTTAGCTCTCTCCTCCTGTGGGGTGGGACTCAGGGACTGAACTGCTGTCTCACAGGTTCCCATCTTTAGGTTTTTAATTTATATTTTAAGGCTAAACTTCATTGTGCTTTTCCCATTCTCTGTCACTGATTGATTTTTAGATTTTCTTTTCTTGTTTAAAAAGATTTATTTATTTATTCATTTATATATGTATTTATTATATGTAGCTGTCTTCAGACACTACAGAAGAGGGTGTCAGATCTCATTATGGATGGTTGTGAGCCACCATGTGGTTGCTGGGATTTGAACTCAGGACCTTCAGAAGAACAATCAGTGCTCTTAACCACTGAGCCATTTCTCCAGCCCTTAGATTTTCTTCTTACATGGCTACCTAATTCCTTACTAATGAGTCTTTTATTTAATAATATATGTTGTCATAATATTGTATGTAGAAAGCATTAAGGTATATTCTTATTCTAGGTTGAATATTAAGAATTACTAAAGACCAAGTAATTATTTCTTCTATTTTGTGATTTTAATGTACCCCTTGACAATTTCATACACGTATAGAGTGTATTCTGGTCACACTCTCCCCCTCCACTACAATCAAATGAGTTTTCTGGTTTGTTTTTGTTGTCATTCATTTCTTGCTGGAGTGGTGAGCCTATATTTCAGTCCTGTGAAATGCCCTGAAAGGAAGACTCATGTCTCAAGTCTCAGGCTTCGTGTATCTTTACCAAATCAAGCTTGCTAATTATGCTCTTCAAAATGTGGCCACCTCTACTGCTTTATTTTTCCTATATTCCATATAGTGTTACTTGGAGTACTGTATTAAAATATCTCACTATGTAAACACCCTTCCCCCAGCTACAGCTGTACACTTGTTCATTTTGCCCTAGACTTTTGTAAATTTTATGTGGTCATTACTTCTAGTTGCATATTGAACAGCTGGGTTTCTGCTCTTCACTCCACCCTCTCATGAGATGTAAAGAGTGACTTGGGCTCCCAAGACTCACAAATATCTCAGGGTCAGGGGCTCTCAAACTCAGTGTCCTGAATATCTTTTACCATCTGGTGAAATCTGAGAAGATTACATTCTTTTTTCTTTTTGTTTGTTTGTTTTTGTTTTGTTTCGTTTTGTTTTGAGACAGGGTTTCTCTGTATACCACTGGCTGTCCTGGAACTCACTCTGTAGACCAGGCCGGCCTCGAACTCTGTCTCTGCCTCCTGAGAGCTGGGATTAAAGGCATGTGCCACCACTGCCCGGCAAGACTACATTCTTAACTGAAATGAACATGATAAAAAATGAACTCAACTCCTTTAAAATACAATTATCAGAAATATTTAAAAAATAATTGACATTATAACCTACAGTTATCTTTCTGATGCACTCAAAAAAAATCAAGATCCTAGTGGGAGTTCTGGTCAAACTCCACAGTCTCAGTAAAGGGCAGTTTCTTAGGGTGCTTGCAACAATGGCTGTGTGATATGACATCTATTAGTGAACAGTACAGTCTCTTTTAACATCACTATGGTTTACTACCAACATTCTTCTAGCAGTGGCTGATTCAATGACATGGTATAGAAAGGAAACTTTGAGTCTTACTTTTCTTGTTAACAGGCTCTATTCAGTAAGGCAAGTATGATCATGGACTATATACAGAACTGTCCCTTCAAGTTTTCCCATCAGAAGATGTTATTGAGAAAATATTCTGATGATGTTTTCACCTTGTTCTTTTTAGTTCTGGTTATTCAACTCAGATCCTTGGGCATTAAAGTCTTACCAGCATAACTAACTAAACATGACAGCTAAGTAGACATGGAAAAAAAAATGAGGGCAAGATCATGGGGCCTCAACCCTACAAAAAGCACTATAGGTAACTAGCAAATATTGAGAAGGTGAGAAACAGTCTCCCCAGGAAAGAACACATACAAAAAAATTGAAAGAGAACAAGGTAGGGGTGCAGATGAGAGGGTTTAGAGGGAGAAAAGGAAAGGGGAGAATTATTTATTCATAATTTTAAAATATAGCAAAAATATAAAAAAAATTTAAAGATAGAACCTTGTATCTTTTAAAACAAGAAGCAATATAGGAGTATTTAAAAAATCATGAGGAAAAATATCTACAAAAATGATAAACAAAATTTATCTATTTTATTTGAAATAAAATCCAGCAAGATAACAATAATAATAGTGACAGAGAAAGCGGGATGATGGGGTTGGAGCTAGATTTGACTGAGAAGCACAGAGAAGAGATAGGTACTGCGCTGAGTGTGCTCTTTGTCCTGACCTCAGATGTTGAGTACACATCACACAGGTTCCTATATGCTCATCAAGATGAGCACTTAGCACACCTGCTCTTTGTATCCCCAAATCCTGCCTATAGTCTAAGAGTGAAAGAAAAAAAGCATGGGAACTGCTTAGAGGAAATTCTTCCTACTACCAGGAACTATCCTAAACACTGAATATCAAGCTGTAAGCAAAGCTTGTATTAAAAAAAAAAGAAAACATGATACACAGTGATTATAGACTTCTGATCAGAATAAAATACATGACTAGAAACATTAATTGTGATGGATGCAGTCCTTGTAGACATTCTCTTTTATTATGTCCTATTATATTAAATTTTAATGTCTTTATTAATACACTTCTTAAATATACAAGCAGGTAAGTATTTATAGTAAAAAAAAATTTACAGAAAATTCAAATAAGCATGAAAAAATATTTATAGTTCCATCACAGAGGATATTTTCTTTTTATGTTGGCAAAATAAATTATTTGCTCTGTAACTGGAATACACCCAAGTTAATAAGGACATTTTAACCATAAATTCAAGAAACCTTTCCAACATTAAAAAATGCCAATTCTAATTGATTCCCTTCTCATTAAGAAAAAACTCACAGGACAGGAAACAGCTAGGATATGTTTTGCTTAAAGTTTTCTACAATAAATAAAGGGAACAAGGGTCTTTGTGACATTCACAGCCAGTCCCAATTACATTTTAAAGCCTACTGAGTCTGCAGAGACCTGTTTGGGCTTGTGCCAGCTCAGTTTTAGTGAATATGATTACAGACTTTGCAGGTTTCAAACATGTAAGAGCTCCACAATTTACGAGTCTTGAGAGTCAAGTTCATGAGTAGGAGTCAGGGTCCTAGGCAGGAACTTTCCCAGGATGGGGAGGAGAGTAGATGTCTTTTTCACATACTACAGTGGTTCCTCAAATATCCTGCAACAGAGAACAATGCATCTATAGAATACTCCCTGAGTGTATTTGCATATCTAAGCTTCTCTACTCCAAGGGACAGATGAGGCCATCTCAAAACAAAGCTGTGGCTTTGGAAACATCAGGAAATGATGCTGCATGAAACTTTCTCCTAAATTGCCCACATTCTCAAATACAAAGGAAGTCTCAATGGTTAAGAAAACTGAAATAACTCTCTGCATCCTATCAGAGCATCACAAATTAAAGCTGGGTATCAACAAAAGAAACAACAGAAAACCTACAAACTCATGGAAGGTAAACAATGCTCTGCTGAATGAAAAATGGGTCAAGATGGAAATAAAGAAATTAAAGACTTTCTAGAATTGATTCAAAATGAATACACAATATACCCCAACTTGTGGGACACAACAGAAGCAGTTCTAACAGGCAAGTTTATAGCATTCAGTGCCTACATTAAAAACAAAAGAAAACAAACAATATCAATAAAAAGCAACCACCATCACCAAAAACCTAAAGAGTTCTTAAACAACAACTTAGCTTGCATACCTGGAAGCTCTACAACAAAAATAAATAGCCGCATTCAAGAAAAATAGATGGCAAGAAATAAACTCAAGGCTGAAATCAATAGACTAAAAATAAAAAGAAAAGAATAGAATCAATGAAACAGATAGTTCTTTGATAAAATCAAAAAGATAAACAAACCCGCATCCAATGTAACCAAAAGGCAGAAACTGTTTAAATTAACAAAACTAGAAACAAACAGGGAGACATTAACAACAGATGAGGAGATCCAGAGAATCATAAGGACATACTTTAAAAACATGTACTCCCCTAAATTAAAAAATGTAAAAGAAAGGAATAACATTCTCAATAGTCACCACTTACCAAAGTTAAATCAAAATAAGATAAACAACTTCAATAGACCTCTAACCCACAGTGAACTAGAAGTAGCCATTAAAGTCCTCCAAACAATGACAATAGTACAATCTGTCCTTCCTGCAAGATATGCTAGGGCAATGATAGCACAGAACTTTAGAAGTAGCCAATCAATGTCTTATTTAGTTTAACACTCATGTCCTGAAATGGAAGCCATACTCAACACTGCTGAGGTGACCAAGAACCAAAGACTAGATAGCCCAGAGACTAGGGTCAAACAAGATACTACTGGTCAGAAAGGAAGCCAAGTCAAACCAAAACATAAACAAATAAACAAAAATAAAAACAAAACCTTTTGCTATATAGATCAATATAGACTCATAGATCAATGCTTTATTTAGCCATCATTAGAGAAGCTTCCTCCTGCAGCAGATGGCAAGAGATGCAGAGCCAGACATTACACAAAGAGTATCCTTGGAACATACAGCTTTAAGTGGGATGTCTCCATCAAATCCTTTCCTTCAGAACTCAAAGAACCATGAGGAAGAGGAGGTGAAATGAATAAAAGAGCCAGAGAAGATGGAGGACACACTAGGAGAACATGGGCCTCTGAATCAGTGGAGGAAGGCTCACGTGAACTTAAGAGACTAAAGCAGCAAGCACAAAGTCTACATGGTTCTGTACCAAGTCTTCTGCATGTATGTGGTAGCTTTCAGTGTTGTATCTTTATGGGAGTCATGAATATGAATATGAATATGAATGAGTAGGTCTCTGATTCTTGTGCCTGCTCTTGGGGCTCTTTTCTTTCTGTTGGGTTGCATGTCCAGCCTTGGTGATTTTTACTTTACCTTATATTTTATTTTGTCATGTTTGGTTGTTATCTCTTAGAAGCCTGATCTTTTCTAGAGAGAGAGAGAGAGAGAGAGAGAGAGAGAGAGGAAGTAGATCTGAATGGGAAGGGGAGAGGAAGGGAAGGGAGAGGAGGGAAGAGGAGGTTGGGAAGAACTGGGGTGAATAAAGAGAGGAGAAATATATAAACAAGATATACTGGATGAGAAAAGAGTCTATTTTCCTTTAATGTTTTTAATTATTTATTTATGAGTACGTGTGTGTATCTTTGCATATGAGCATGTGTCTGAGGTTACAAGCTGGAGTTAGAAGTAGTTATCAGCTGCCTCGTACAGATGCTGGGAATTGAAGAGCATTGCATGTTCTTAACCACTTAGCCATCTCTCCAGCCCAAGAATTCATTTTCTTTTTTAAAGAACGTATTTAATATGGGGCTTACCCTTTCAGAGAGTTTGACTCCATGATCAGCATGGGGATCATGGCTGTAGGCAGGCAGTTAGGCACAGTGCTAGAGCAGTAGCTGAGAGCTTAAATCTTGATCTGTAGATGTAACTTTTATTCTCCTGTTGTAATTGTCATCTCCAAGGCTGATTCATGTTCTCTGCTAACCAAGGCCTAGTATAGGAGGCTTCTAGCCTTCATGCAATCATATCCGGCCTAGAATGTTATCAACCTATGAGACTAACTGTCAACTAAGCTCACTCTTTCTTGTTCTTTCTGAACTCTAGCTGGCTGGTTCATCTCAGCTGTCTTGGTTCAAACTTCAAGCTGACTGATCCACTCTGGCTTCTCTCTCTGCCTCTGGCTGAATTACTCTGCTTGGCTTCAAACTAACTCAGTCTGTTCTAATCTTCTGGCTCATTCTCCTTCTCTGATTCAATCTGTTTTTACCTGTGTCTAGCTTGTTTTCTCTTCAACCTGTTTTTGTACAACAGTCCCAGTAAAACTGACTCGTCCTACTTCTGCATTGCTCTGTCTTAAGTAGCCTCTCTTTCATCTCTCTTCTCATGAGAGTTAGGCATTTCAGATCTGTCAAATCTTTCTCTGATTTGTCACTTTGTCTGCCACTCAATTGGACATCAATTTCAAACATGGGTGCTTCTTTCTCCAAACTAAATTTACCTTCATTGTTTGGACTTAAAGACATGAATTAAGGGCATGTCTGTATTCCATACAGCAAGAGGGATTAAAAGTTTGTGCTAAGGGCTGAACCACACCACAACTATAAACAGGTTTTATCAGTAAATAACACAATCTCAGGGTTCACAGTGTGATCAAATATCCTGTGACAAACTTAGAATACTTCATAAAAAATTCTCAAAGCATTAATCAAGAGATTTTAAATAAGAGAAGAATTCAGTGTCACAATCAGACACTTTAAATCATGGTTCCAGCCCTATAAATGCTGGAAAGTGAGTAGGCTCTGCGTCTAGGATTACAAACCTTCAAAACAACAGAAGCAGAGCTTAGGAGCTGGACTTACAAGCACTTGTGAGCTGCCCACTTATGAGTGCTGAGAATTGAACTTGGGTCCTCTGCAAAAGCAATGCATGTTCTTAATGACTGAGCTATCTCTGCAGTTACAAGAATCTATTTTCAATTTAAAAAAGCGGGGGTGGGGAGGTTCTACACATGCCTTTAATTCCAACACTCAGGAGGCAGAAGTAGGAGGATCTCGGAGTTCAAGGCCCCCCTGCTCTACTCTACAGAGTGAGTTCCATGCCAGTTAGGGCTGTTACATAGAGAAGCCCTGTCTCAGGGAATTGGGGAAAAGTTTCAGGAAAGTCCACAATGGTGTACCCAGGAGGCTTAGGAGCTCCTTTCTGAATTCTTACACTGGATATTTCAAATTTCTTCATTACAGGCATTTCTATAATTGACTATCTTCTAATATAATTCCCTACCCAAGTCAAAAACTAAGATCTCTGAACAGTAAGACTTTTGCTGTGGCAAGCGGATGGAACTTGAAAATATCATCCTGAGTGAGGTAACTCAGTCACAAAAGAACATGCATGGTGCACTTACTGATAAGTGGATATTAGCCTAAAAATTCAGACTACTCAAGAGTCAGTTCACAGACCATAGGAAGCCTAAGAAGAAGGAAGACCAAAATGTGGATGCTTCAGTGCTTCTTAGAAGGGTGGACAAAATAATCACAGCAGGAAATATGGAGACATAGTATGGAACAGAGACTGAAGGAAAGGCCATCTAGAGACTGCTCCACCTAGGGATCCATCCCATATACAGTCACCAAACCCAGACACTATTGTGGATGCTGGGAAGTGCTTGCTGATGGAAGCCTGATATGGCTGTCTCCTGAGAGGCTCTGCCAGTGCCTGACAAATACAGAAGTGGTTGCTTGAAGCCAAACATTGTACGAGCATAGGGTCTTCAATGGAGGAGTTGGAGAAGGGACTGAAGGAGCTGAGGGAGTTTGTAGCCCTGTGGGGGGAGCAACAGTGTCAGCTAGCCAGAACCCCTGGAGCTCCTGGGGACTGGACCACCAACCAAAGAGTATACATGGAGGGATCCATGGTGCTGGCTACATATGTGACAGAGGATGGCCTTGTTGGACAGCAATGGGAAGGGAGGCCATTAGGCCTAAGGGTGTTCGATGCCCCAATGTAGGGTAATGCCAAGGTGGGGAGATGGTAGTGGGTGGGTGGAGGGGGAAGCACTCTCATAGAGGCAGGGGCTGGGGGGGGGATGAATAGGGAGGTTCTGAGGGGGAGACCTGGAAAGGAGAAAACATTTGAAATGTAAATAAAGAAAATATTGAAAGAAAAAAAAGACTTGCTATTTTATCTTTTACTAAAATACACGGATGGGAGACTCTAAGTGTGGGTTAAATGAATGAATGAGTAACTGGTAAATTACATGTAGTGTAAGTTCTATTTAGAGAAGAGAATCAAAATGAAAACAGCAGAGCCTGAAGGTATAGCCTAGTGACAGAGCCTGTTTAGCATGGGGGTAGGCCACAGGTTCAGTTTCCAGTGTTGAGGCAGGAAGGGAACAAATTCAGGGTCCACATTCTTATTTCATCAACTAGTGAACGATGTTAGAACACTGTTGCTGACGGTTGACAGGAGTTAGCAGCTGGGGAGGGGAGGGGAAGTGACAGCAATCCCGCCTCAAGCTTCTCAGCGCTGGGATCACAGGCATGCACCCATGCACCGTAATTCCCAGCAATGGGGAATTGTTATCAGAAGAATATTTCTCAGTGACTCTAGATCTCCCCAACTGAATTCAATGGGAGGGGTAGAAGAGGCGGTAGCGCAAGTGCATAATCAATAAACATTGTGCATATGTATGAAACTCGCAAATAACAAAGATATTAATAAAGGAACAGGTGCTAGAAAAGCAGCTTACATGCCACTGAATCTACGTTTAAAAACAGTTAAAGTGATCAATTCTTGTGGTTAATATTTCATCACAATAAAGGAGCCAACAAGTATGTATCCGAGTATTACAAGAAAGAGAAACCAAGTAACATTAACATCGAAATTATCTGAAACACATTGAGTAGGTAAACAATTTTGTTTTTTTGAGATAGGTTCCTATATAGCCTGAGTAGACCTTCTACTGGACTGTTGAGGACGGCCCTAAACTCCTGTCCCTCCTACAGTCCCAAGTGGCAGTTTTAGAGGTGTGTGCCACTACCCATAGTCAGACCAACAGTTTTTAAATGTGTTGATGAAATTGAAACAGAGCCAAGGACAAAAGCAAAGCCATCGAAAGAAGCAATAGAAGCAAAGATACACAAGTTTGTTATGAAATTAAAACAGGCCCTTAATTAGAGAAAGTAAGAGCAGGGTTTCTGTAAACGACATTCCCATTAGTGCCACTTTTATTGCAAGGGATGAGTTTATAGCTCACAGTTGGTTATCCAGTTAGTTAACTTGTTTTACAGAAAACATTCAAATGCCATAAAATTGTTGTTTATGAAAGATGCCGTTTAAGTGTGGCTCAAAGGCTCTTCCAGAAGATATCTCAGTTTGACAGCTAAGACACAGTTGTACTGGAGTGAGGATTCCAGAAGAAATGAACTGTCTGCCAACAACCCAGAGCAGGTCGGTGGAAGACCACCACACTTACACTTGAACTGTCATCCACACAGTGAACAGGGACACAGACCCAACACATTTTGTTTTGGGTCATGGTTTTGTCATTCTGTGCTTTAAAAAAAAAAAATATTTTTTTCAAAACTGGGTCAGCTGCAGCTTCCCAGAACTTCCTTCAGAGTTAGGCAACCTGTAACTGAGAGTCCATGATCAATGGGGAAAAGAATAGTTAGAGATGGCAACAGGCACACTTCTGTCTTTCTGGCAAATGTGTCTACATATTTTAGGCAAGCCTGGGCTACATAGTGAGAACTGGCTGATAATGCCCTCCCCTCTGCAACAAAACAAAAAACCCAAAGCAAAGCAAAATATCCAACAACAACAACCCCGAGAAGAAAACAACTAATCATAGAAAATGGGTCACCTCGCAACATGAAAGGTGCTTTCTGGGAGACATGGAGGCAGTAGGAGTAAGAACTTTTTAAGGAAAGCAAAGATTCTGGAATTTTTGTTTATTTTTATAGCTGTTATATTTTTTAATCAAATGCAAATAAAAAGGAAGGAAGGAAGACAAGAAAGAAAAGAAAGAAGGAAATAAGGAAGGACGAATAACAGTTTCATAATTTGGTAGATTGTTACGGAAATTAAGGCACAGACTCATGCCTTTTTATAATTTTTTAAATATGCTATTGTTAGAGCATCCTCCCCACCAAAGTTATTACTGGAAAAGTAATCCCCAAACTCTTATATCAATGATATTTGTAAGTAAGTCTTATGAAAGATAATTGGGATTGGGTAAGGTCATAAAGGCAGAGCCCTTGACCACCACTGGTCACTTGAGATGAGGAAGGAAAGCAGAGCTGTCATTGCTCAAGTCAACTGAGCATCCGCCTCTGCCATGATGGGCAGCACTATGATACCCAGTAGGAGACAGATGTCAGCAGATGTTTGTTCCCATGTTCTTTTGACTGTCCAACCTTTAGAACCATGAGCTAAATAAACTTGGTTTTTAACAAAATAGATCGCCCAGCCTCAGGTGTTTTGGCAACAGCAGCAGAAGCAGACACACTGCAATCTGTTAAAGGGCTACACTAAAGTAATGAATTTGGTTTTCTACTCCATGGTTAAGTCAGATAACCCAGAGTCAAAAGAGTAGCACAACAGTTTGCATACAATTAATCCAATGTCAGCTTCTCCCTGTCTGCTTCCCACTGGGTAGACTATGAACCACTGCACTCCGCAGACACTAACTGGACCCCCACTGCTTCTCACGTGTTTGTTCCCAACTTCTCTGAAAGTCTTGGCTACTTAGGTAAATTTGTAGAAATATAACCAGCTAGCCCAAAATTAAAGCTGCCGACCAATTCTGCCTGGCCTGCCATTACTCTCCCAAACTACTTCCATATCAAATTCTCTTGCTTTGCTTCTATCCTGACACATAGATGTGGGTGTCTTAGGGTTTCATTGCTGGGAAGAGACACCCCAACCAAGGCAACCCTTACAAAGGACAACATTTAACTGGGACTGGCTTACAGCTTCAGAGGTTTAGTCCATTCTCATCATGGCAGGAAGCATGGCAGCATGCAGCAGACATGGTGCTGGAGGAGGAGCTGAGAGTTCTACATCTTGATCTGCAGGCAGCCAGGAGAAGGCTCTGGAACTCCACACTGGGGGGAGCAGCAGCATAGGAGACCTTAAATCCTACCCCCATAATGCCACACCTACTCCAACAAGGCCACACTTCTTAATAGCACCGTTCTCTGTGAGCCAATTCACACAGATGAGTCTCTGGGGGCCAAACCTATTCAAACCTATTCAAACCACTACAGTTAGTAAGGAACTTCTCTGCCCCTGGGAAGCTATGCCTGAATTTCTGGGTTATCTTTTGCTTAGGTTAGAGTTGATACTATTTGACAGCATTGTGGTCTGATCCCACTCTTCACAATATAGCTAACAGTCCATATCCCTGACTATGCATGCTCCAGATTCATAATACCAACCTGACCAAAGTCCAGATGCTGACCTGCTATATCCACCACAATTTCTAGTCTAAACAATCCACATAAATTAGAGTATGAAGTTGTCATGAAGCAATGGCAATCTATTTCAAGAGGTAGGAAGAGACACTTCTGGAGAGCTGAGGACCATGATTCAGAAGAAGAACTACAGCCGGACAGTGGTGGCACATGCCATCAATCCCAGCACTTGGGAGGCAGAGGCAGGGGGATTTCTGAGTTTGAGGCCAGCCTGGTGTACAGAGTGAGTTCCAGGAAGCCAGGGCTACACAGAGAAACCCTGTCTTGAAGAAAAAAAAAAAAAGAATTACACAAAATGAACCCCATTAGCCATCCATGAAATAGGGGAGAGATTCCCCAGAAGGACATCACATAAGATAGGGCTAACCACAGAGCATGAGGAAGGAGAAACTAGTAATGGATCCCAGCATCTTATGAAGTACAGTGTGTTTAGAGCTGGGAAAGAGGACGCTTCACTGCTTTTAACAGATCCTTTGGTTCTCTTTAAATAACTCCAAGTTTGAAAGAATCTATAGACAATACCAAGCTGTTAATGGCGAGGGAGATGCAGAATACCACGTATCACCCTTACCATTTGAGGAAAAGGAAAAGGACAAGTATGTATAGAAGTGCAGAAGACCGGGGGCTGGCAAGGTGACTCAGCGGGTAAGAGCTCCGACTGCACTTCCGAAAGTCCTGAGTTCAAATTCCAGCAACCACATGGTGGCTCAAAACCACCCGTAATGAGATCTGAAGACAGCTACAGTTTATTACTCTGGAGTGATCAGGACAGAGCGAGCGGGGCTGTCCGGAGTTCAGTTCCCAGCAGCCACATACATGATGGCTCACGGCCATCTGTACAGCTACAGTGTACTCATATACATTAAATCAATCAATCAATAAATAAATAAATAGATGTAAAAAAAGAAGACGTGCAGAAGACCTCTGACGTGGGCAGCATGTGAGAACTGGGCTGCTGAGGGTCTCCTCTCATCATTTCATTTGCATCTTTACCAAGAGCGAGCCAGCTATTCAGACTCCTTAAACTTATTATTCCAAATGGGGAATCTTATATAATTTATATAATCACACTGATAGAATGCGAGTTTTAAGAAATTATTTCTGAGAAAGCTGAGGGCCATGAGGGTCCTTCAGAAAGGCAGGGTGCCAAGAAAATCTCCTTAGCATGTGTGGTGGTTTGAATGAAAATGGCCCCTACAGACCCTTAGGGAGGGGCACTATTAGAAGGTGTGGCCTTATTGGAATAAGTGTGTGTGGCCTTGTTGGAGGAAGTGTGTTCCAGAGGGCGGGCTTTGAGATTTGAGAAGCTCAAGCTAGTCCCAGTGTCTCACTGTCTTCCTGCTGCTAGTAATCCAAGTGTAGAACTCTCAGCTCCCGCTCCAGCACCATGTCTACCTGTTGGCTACCATGCTGCCTGCAACTCCAATAATGGACCTGCCCTCTGAACTGGAAGTCAGCTCCAATTAAATGTTTTTTTTTTTGTTTTGTTTTGTTTTGTTTTTTGTTTTTTGTTTTTTTATAATATAAGAGTTGCCACTGTCATGGTGTCTCTTCATAGCAACAAAACCCTAGCTAAGACAATGAGATAAAAGTTTGACACACAGTGAACAGGAAATGACAAAAATCATAAAGATCAAGAATTCAACAATGTGCCAGAAGCTCTAGCACATTTTTTTCTCTCTAGAACAGTGAACTTCAAGCTATGTTTATTTACACGTTTTTGTGTGCTATATGAATGTATACAAAGATTTTGGGGAGATGCACACAAGTCTTTTTGTATATCACTTAAAAAGTGACTGTAGGTCAAACTGAAGGACAAAGAGTCAGAATCTCACACCAACGCTACGCCATACATAGCACAGAGAATCAAGAAAGCATGAGTGTTACGCCAGTGCCAAGCCGAGGCTGGAGCAATGGCTCAGCTGGACAAGGAACACTTACTCTGCAAGTGTAAAGACCAGAGCCAGCCAGTGGTGGCGCACGCCTTTAATCGCAGCACTCAGGAGGCAGAGGCAGGCAGATTTCTGAGTTTGAGGCCAGCCTGATCTACAGAGTGAATTCCAGGGCTACACAGAGAAACCTTGTCTCAAAAAACCAAAAATAAACAAATAAATAAATACCCAAGTTCTATTCCCCAGCAACCATATAAAAAGCCAGTCATGATTGCTGTTCCTGGAATCCTAGCATTAAGGGGCAGAGATGGGTAGATGTTGAGAGTTTTCTTGTCATCCAGGCCAGCTCAAAATGGTGAGCTTCTAGCTTGGTGAGAGACCCTTTCACAAGGCCATAAGATAGACAATAGAAGAAGGCACCAGATATCTTGCTCTGGCCTCTGCATATATACTCAAGGATGTGTGCAATTATACACACAAGTGTGTTTGCAGAACACTCCACTCACCTACATGCAATATACACACAAAAACGAACAATTTTAACTTGCATACATTTATTGTTTCATTATTTTTAATTAACATTTTACTCAGCCACACATTTTCACTAACCAGATAAAGAAGAAAAAAAGAAAGAAAATGGCCAAGAGGTTCATTTAGACCGAGAGAAAAAAAAAATCAATGCCTAATGCAGGTATGGTGTGTATAATCCCATCACTCAGAATAACTGAGGCAGGATGGTCACAGTGAGTTTTAGGCTACTCTGGCCACTGAGTTGTTTCACAAATTCCTGGCTACCCTGGGCTATGTACTGAGATCTTGTCTCAAAACAGAAGAGAAAATCAATACTTAAACATTTCATAAAAATTACTTTTGATCCCCATTGGCAGAGTACTCCACAAAAAATAGTGACTTCTGCCTACAACCCCTGCAATTCAACTTCCAGAATCTAGGCCAAAAATATCAGCGGTTGGAAGTCTTGAGGCTTCTGCCCCTGCCAGCGCAGCTTTTAATGTTTTGCTTTTAGTCCAACTTTACCTGTAGTATTTTACATGTTTAACGTTTGTTTATCCATGTGTGCGCATTCGTGTGTGCATACCACATCTTGCATGTGGAGCTCTGAGGACAATTTGCTGAAGTCAGTTCTTTCCTTCTACCACATGGGATCTGGGGCTAGAGGTAAAACCATTGGACATGCTGTCGGAGTCTACCTTGACAGCCCTACCTGCAGTATTTTAATAGAAAGTTCAGTTTGTTTCCCGATATCACTGATCTATAGATCAATTTATCATTCCCACATAGCTGGCCTTCCAGTCAATTTCTTAATATTTGACCCCAGGCTGGCTGTACAGCAGGCATGCCTGTTGCTGGCTATCATCTAACAGGGAGAGCCAGAGCCATCACTTGGTTTCCCAACACCAGAGTGAAGACTCTTCACTGTCTGTTGACTGTAAGGAATGAGGGTACTTAGTAAGCACAAGAATGTATGTAAGGGGAAATCTCCTAAGGGTTTCTTATTGTTGTACTTTTAAAAGTTTACCTAAAAAGAAAAAAAAAGATGCAATGGGGAAAAATATGGAAGAAAAATTCTAGCTTTAGTACAATGTAAACAACTAACTTAGCAAGACCTGGATGCAGAGTTGAGATTAGATCTTTTCAATATATCATAGCATTTTTTTTTGAGAGCTTAATATTTCCCCCTTTGCAGATAGTCTTATATTTCAATAGAGCTTAAACAAACAAAACAGACAAACAAGCCCCAGTACATTCTTTCTTCTCTAACATCGAACTATTCATTAGAGAAGCTATGATAGCAGGCACCACTCACAACCTTGGCATTTACTATGCACTAGGTACTACTTTACCTAAAAGTTAGCTTGCAAACAAAGAAGGGCACAAACTCACTGCAGCTGTGCGTGTTGATATTCATATGGGAAATGGTAGAACTTGTAGACATTTCTAGAGGTATGTAGATTCGAGACAAGAACAGATGCAATATGCCCAATGACAAAACACAGGACAGGGTGTATGGCCTCAGGCCTCTTCATCTGCTATTGACTCATCTAAGTCAAAGTCTTAGAGATTTCATTTACTTAAAGAAGATAAAAGCCAGGGATGGTGGCACATGCCATTAGTTTAAGCACTGGAAAGGCAGAGGCAGGAGGATCTTTAGGAGTAAGAGGCCAGCTTGGCTCAGTGTGTTTCAGGCTAGGCAAGGCTACATAGTAAGATTGTGACTTTCAGAGAGATGGGGAGGGCAAGAGGATGGAAGGGAGAGAGAGAGGGAGGATGAGAGGAGTTATTGATCTTTACCGATCTGCAGCCATCTTGTTTAAGAGGACAGTTTAGAATCTATATATACAATCTATACATAATCTATACAATCTATACATAATACTTTCAATTACATACATAAATACTTTCACTTGAAGAAGATTAGGTTTACATTTTATGAGTCTTTGAATGTGATCCAGAATTGGTTTGCTCTATCTTTCTAAGAAAGGAGTAAAGACAGAAAATTCTAGAGCCACTACTGACTGGCAGCAATATTCCTGGTCTACTGCAAAACCATACACATACAGTCTGAGTTAACAGAACCAGCACTGGCCAGAGACATTCCCAGTGTGACACTGGCATTCACTAGACTGAACAGTCAGTCTACTGAAGGGCTCCTAGCAGCAGAGATGGCCAAGAGCTGCAGTGACACTGCCTTAGCCTTGTGCAAGGGTTCTCACAGACACCGATGAGCCCTGTGGCTCTCACTGGCTCTTCTCAGCCTGTCTGAATAATACATTGGTTTTGCTCTCAGCCCCCTACAAACACATACTACATTCCAACTGGATCACTAATTATTATTACCATCGTTACTATCTTTAGCACTAATGTTAAAGCCAGATCATCCCAAAATGCAATTTTTAGAGAAAAATAGTTAATTCTATACATCTTTTCTCTTGAAAGCAATAGATCAGTCAGATGTAAGTGCTACATTGTATAAAACTAGTCTTATAACTCATGTCAGAAGTAGAAGACAAAAAAGAAAATAAATGGGGGACATATCAACTCATTTGATTGGCAGGATAAAATGATCTGCCTTCTGTTTTTCTTTTCTGACAATCAGTGACTATAGAAAGCAAGTGATACAGTGTGACAGAATTCTGAACATTGGCATCAAGCCTGACCACCTGAACTGCAAACTCAGGAGCCATGTGCTGGCAGAAAGAAAGGGTTGATTCTCACAACTTGTCCTTTGACCTTTCACATGGAGCATATACATGCATGTACCCATGAACACATACAAATAAATTTACTCAAAACAATGGCTTAAGACAAAGAAAGAAAACTGCTGACTCATATAAGAACGCTTGTAGCTTTTGCTTGCTTGCTTTTTCTCCCTCCCTCCCTCCCTCCCTTCCTTCCTTCCTTCCTTCCTTCCTTTCTTTTGTGTGCTGCAAGTCCTAATTCTGTGCTCCTAAGGGGGAGGGGCAGCAGACAAAAGAGCATTAGTCATCTGCAATTAATTACTCATGCAGTTTTCTAAGCCACAATCATCTTTCGTTCTGAGCTTTCATCTGAGTATCTCTAAGAACTTTTTGAGTTATTAATTATAGTATGATCTTCAAATAATGTTTAGCTTTGATTTAAAAACTTTGTTCTCCTTTTGGTAACTGTGCTCAGGTGTGGGGCCTGAAGAAGCCAAGGAGGTTAGATTCTGAAGTACATCAGACTCCTCCCTTACATTTTAAAGAATCAGTTTCTGAGACTATGCAATTAGGGATATGCCTGATTTCACCTTCAAGAAGCATAGGTTCAGGGAATAAGTCCCTTGCCCTCTCAAATCTGTTCCTATGCTTGTGCCAAAATCAAAGCTTTCAATCCTTTGCCAAATTTGCCCTTAAGTTACTGTAATGGTATGGTATATGAAGAACTTCCTTAGACAAAGTTGACAGGGAGCTAGGAATGTGTTATCATGTAATGGAGAGGCCTGAATAGGGCATTTCCCTCCTTGAATTTGTTTTGTGGAATATTTTTACCCCACTGGAAATCAGAATAAAGAACAAAGGATCATATCATTACAATCAATGGTATACAGTTTTGGAGATGAAAGATAAACTACTTGACCTGAAATATCTGAAAAACCTACGTTAGGGGCTGGAGAGATGGTTCAGCAGTTGAGAACACTGGCTTCTCTTCCAGAGGATTCAGGTCCAATTCCCAACACCCACATGGTAGCTTAGAGCCATCTACAACTCCAGTTACAAGGGATCTGAGGCCCTCTTCTGGTCTCTATGGGCACTAGACACACATGTGATACACAGACTTACATGCAGGCAAAATATTCATAAAGTAAGAGATAAAATAAATTTGATTTTTTGAAAAGAAAAGCCTTCTTAATGAACATTAGAACTTGGGTTCCAACAATTTCTCATCTGTGGAAGAAACGGTCAAACTGCTTCTTTTATTTTTCATTTTCATTAATCTTTAAATTCTTTAATAATTTCGCACATTCTAAAATTTACTTAGATCATATCTACCCTCCACTTCTCCTTCTAATTCCTCCTAGAACCTTTGCCATCACTTTCTCCATTTTATGCTATCTTCTCCCAACCCTCTCTATTTATGTGAACATTGGCATCAAGCTTGACCATATGCTCATGGATAGGGAGTGTCATACACTGGAGACCAGACAACCTACCATGGACCACAGTGCTGAAGAAAATGCGCCCTCCCTCCACAGGGGTCATCAACTGTCAATTGAAGCCATAGATTAAAAAAAAAAAAAATCCTCTTTCTAGTTCTTGGTCAGGGGGCCCCAGAGATGCTTCAACATTTTTGAAGTGACCTGTTTTTCTAAGGTTTTTCTAAGGAGCATGTAGGGAAGGACAAAGGACCAGAGAAGTGAGACAGCAGATAAAAAATATGCCAATTCAAATGTGTGGTTATCACTTATCTCTAGCAAATGTCACTGATATGCTTCCATGTTTGACCTTAAGAAATTAGAGCTGGTGCCATCACTTGACAACTACCTGAACCTGGGCTTACTTCAGGCCAGGTTACTTAAGGCTTACTTAGGCCATCAGCTGATAGATGGATCGATCAATAGATCGATAGATCGATAGATACATACATACACACATACACACACAGACATACACACACACAGACACACACACAGACATACACACACATACATACATACATACATACTTATTCAAGCCCCCTTCATCCTAGAACTGAGAGAGGAGTTAAATGAGAGAAGCCAAACAGCATCAACTAGTAGCCACGGTTAGCACATGCTAGGTTAAGTCTCAGACTTGCTTTGAAACTAGCGGCCCCCCCTTACTCTGAGTTTCACGGCTTCATTTGTGCAGGTGTGATGATGGAAGACTCTCTTCCCTTGCTGATGCCATCTCTCTTCTACATGAGAAGAATAAGGATCTGGCTTATTAAAGGAACAAAGCTCAGACTGATCCTCCTAACCTTAGTTGCCATTCTTCCTATGGCATACAAGACATACAAACTGAGGCAAAATTATATGGGTCTGGTCAAATTAAGGCATCTAACAGAAACATTTAATCTTTGATTCAGCCACACAATAGTCTTCCCCAGCCTTTAGCTTTTGGTTTTCTATTTTTACCTTTTTACTCCACTTTCGTCCCTAGAGTCCAAGCCTCAAAAGAGGCAGGGATGATAGAGTGAAGAAATCAAAGTTATATGCCAACAAGGCAGTTCAGAGAGGAGAGGGGCTTGCCACCAAGCCCGAAGGCCTGAGTTTGATTCCCAGCTTCTGTGTGTTTGATAAAGAGAACCAAATTCCTAAAGTTGTCCCCTAAGGTCTACACATGTACCCTGACCACACACATAAATGATAGCATACATGATAAATAACTGTAAGAGAATGTTTAAAATTAAAATTATAGGTAATAGTTGATATAAAAGTAAATTGCCACAATCTGCCAGTTTCACAGCCTAAAAACAAACCCTCTTATTTTTTTTATTTCACCTTTGCACATGCAGCTTGGGAGAATTTTGGCTCTACTCTTCGTGTAATGCCAGAAGCCTATATTCCTGATAATAAATAGATCGTCATCCAAAATAGCATAGCAATTCATTTTGTAGAGTTCACAGGACTCTTATTTTTTTTTTCATATATTCAATTTACTATAATTTTGCTACAGCTAGGGCCAGACTTATTGAATAGGCATGCTGCCAAGAGCTTTTTTTTTTGGCTAATCTTCGGCAAAAGAAAAAAACAAAAAAACAAAGAAAGGAAGAAAGAATTGGCTGTTTTCTCAAATTTATCAAAGTTCCATTCCAAATTGGAAATAACACAGACTTTCATATTGGAGAAACACAAGGTCAGATGCTCCTGACATTGGTTATTAGTCTGAATTCAATGAGACACAGAAAATAAATTGTACAACTGTTTGAAAGAAGGCTTGCATGTGGCTTCCGAATAGCACTCTCTCTTTTGTTCTCAGCTGCCCTCTAGTGGCCGTTGGGGGATATTTCACCAAATTTTCTCGTGGAATCCTGGCTAAGAAAAACGGAAGCCCGGTTTCACAAAGAACAAATCTGGTTCACGGTTCTGCCTTCGTGTTTCCCATGAAGCCAAGTCACTGCTTTCTGGCAGGGACACTCAGGTAATTACTAATAGATCAGGTAGTTGACTTTGTTCTGGGACACGGAGGGACAGTCTTGTTTTTTTCTATTGCTGTCTACTGTTCATCATTATCAACGGAGGATTTCAGCAGAACAAAACGGAGGAACGTGTAATAGTCACTTAAAAAAATCAGGTAATGGGGACCCAGAGAACTGGCTCAGTGGATAAAAGAACTTGCTGTGAGACGTGAATAAAGACGTGAATTCAGATCCTAGCTCCTATGCAAAAGCCAGGCATGATGGGGCAGGCCTGGAATCTAAGCAGAGACAGGCTAGGGCTTCTGGCCTGCCAGTCTAGCAGTGTAGGACCCTGTCTCATGGAATAAGACCGAGCAGGAGATGTAAGATTTAATCTAAAATAGCATAGCATCTCACAGCTTTCTGTGGCCTCGGTATACGTACCCAGATGTACATGTGCGCATAGATACACACACACACACACACACACACACACACACACACACACGGGGGGGGGGAGGGGGGGGGGGGGGGGGGGAGAGAGAGAGAGAGAGAGAGAGAGAGAGAGAGAGAGAGAGAGAGAGAGAGAGAGAGAGAGAGAGAGGGGTAATAGTAGTAGTAGTAATACAGTGATGTTAAAGTTAGACCAATAATTGAGAATTTGGGGAATGTGTATACTTTATTCAACTGCCGTTCCTTACCTATAAAATAGGTATAATATCTGTCAGCTATACATCATGGCTCCGAGAGCTGTCATGGGAAATTTTAATCGAGCTCATGATCAATGCTGGTGTTATCTGAGCAACTGCCATCTCTAACACAGAAGGAATATCGTGACCCTTCTGGACAACTTAAACATGGGCTGTTAATTAACTCTAGCAGTATTGCTCTCTAATAGTTCTTCCCCTGGGTTAATGCAGTAGTTCAGTGTCCTGGGCAAGAGCAATGGCCATTTAGGCAAGTGTGGACTCAGCCCATCATTCTTCACACTTACTAGCTAAGTGACCTCAGGCTTTATACTTCAACTCTATGAAGACGTTTCAACATCTGTCCGACAGGTTCACTAACCATCACTGCTTTATTTTGAGTGTACTGACACATATACCTCACCTACCATGCATTGTATCTCAGCTACCATATCGAGAAGTATTAGCTATAATCCTAAGCCAAACGATAAAATGTCATTTACTTGGTACATGTACAAATAATACTGTTCTAGAACCAATATTTAACAAAATCTAAATTCCATAAAAGTCTGCTACAGCATAAAGGTTATTCACAAATAACTAGAAAAATGTGGTGGTGTGCTCTATCACATTCTTCTAAGAACTTTTATTTGCTTTTTGTTTTAGACAGGATCTTATCCTGCAGCCTAGCTCACCTAAGATTTGAGATCCTCCTCTTTGCCTTCCTTAGTTGTTGAAATACAGGAATGCCTTGCCATACCAGATATAATATCGCCTTCTTGAAAAATTTTGAAGCCTTTGGTTTTAACAATAATCATTTCCTTTAGGCTTGCCCTCTACTCCCTACCATGCTTGTACTTACTGCTATTCCCATCACAGTCTGGAAGGCAGGAGAGGATGACCTCCAGCATCATATCTTGCACGGGTATGCACAAAACAATAGAGACATCTACATATGATACAAGGTAGCTGTCTACACAGGACACAATGTAGCTATCTAAACATGATACAATGTAGCTGTCTATGCACAATACAATGTAGTTATCTGCACACAATGCAATGTAGCAGTCTTGACACAGCACAATGTAGCTGTCTACACATGATACAAAGTACAACTTCTACATATTACTGAAGTCTTAGAGGAGTAAGTTCACAGAGCTAGTGTTCATCCCGCAAGGCTAGAAACAGGTTTTAGTTTCAGCAATGTAGTGCTGTAGAACACTGGCCTAGCATGCGCACAAAAACTGTTCCCATGTAGACAAAACTTCAGGAATGTCATAACAATGCTGAAAAGCTGCTGCTCTTCCTATAAGCCATTAAAATTGGATCCCATGTGGAAGGGAAACCACCTGTCTTCTATAGCAAGCTGTTTAACTGTGCTCATCTCTGTGTTTCTTAGATGCAAATGGCAGTGACTGCATCAGATAGGCCAAGATGTAAGCTTACTGGTTTTACTCTATAATGGGAATGAGAAATTGAGAAATTTGCTAAGCATTTGCTTAATTTGTTCAAACTGCCTATTATAAAATTATTATAAACTAGGTGGATTGTTGGGCCATGAAAAGCAGTCTGTGTTTTGCTTTGAGTCTTAACTTCCTGAGACCCAGTGAAAGATTCTACAAGGGACAGAAGAGTGGAGGGAACAGTGGAGACAATCCCCAAACATAAACAGCACCACAAGCCCTCACTCCATTATTCTGTGGCTAGACAATGCCCCAGCTTCCAGCATTCTGGCTGGATTCCACCCCCACAGTCATCTGACCACAGCCAGGTATGCCCTGCCCCACAGACAGGTAGTCCAGCCCACCATATAAGGGATGGTTTGCCCCTCCCCTTCTCTCTCTCTGTTTCTCTTCTCTCTTAACCTCTTCCTCTTGTCTTAATTCTCCCCCACCCCTCTCTCCACATGGCCCTGGCTAGCCTCTACTTTTCTCTATCCTTTCTCTCTCTCTTTTCTACAATAAAATATCTTACAACCATGCATTGCCTCCTTTCAACTAGGCATGCCTGTGTTGGCCCAGTGTTTGCAGCCTCGAGACCAGACCAAGAACTCCCATGCACTCCCTCCCTTGTGTCCTTCCTTCCCCTGCTCCCTCTCTCCCTTTGGCCCCAGAGTGGACTGAGCTGCTCTGGGGCCCCCAATCTGATCTCAGCTCCTCCATGATGTCCAGCATCACCTGTGATGCCCAGGAGCAAGAACTTGCATCTTTGGCCTCTGTGAGGCCTGGCCATGGCAGGTGGCTGCCCAAGTGTCAGCTGAGCACGCTGCCTGGTTCTCTACCTGCGGTGTTGGGCTCATCGCGACTGCAGTGGTGAGACATGGCCTGGCAGTGGATTATAAATAAAACTCTCTCATTGTTTAACAAGATCAAGGAGACAGGGTGGGTGCCTTGTGAGGGTCCACTTTCTAGTTGAAAAATATAGTCTTGTTCTATGTCTTCATATTGGAAAATGTAGGTAATTCTTTGTGGTTGATTATGAGGCCATTTGCTGTAAGGTTGTTTGAGCTTGTTTATTTATTTTTTAAATGAGTTCCCATGACAAAATACCTCATAGAGGTGACTTAAGTGACGTCATATTTACTTTGGTTCACAGTTTTAGTCTATCACAGCAGGGAAAACATTGTAGAGTGGATTTTTCTGTAGAGGAAGGAGAAGGAGGTAGTGGCTGTTCACGTAGCAACGGACAGGAAGACACAGTGGGGCTGCACCTTTAACAGCCATCCCCAATGACCCACCTAGATGCTATCCTCTGAAGAGCCCACAGCCTCAGCCTCTGCTCTAGTTTAAATACATAGGCTCGTACATTGGAACCCTTGATCCTCAGTGGCTGCTGTGGGAAGTTACTGAAGATCTTAGAGACAGGACTTTCTTGGAAGAAGTGGGGCACTTACAGGCAGACCTTGGGGTTTTAGAGCCTGGCCTCATTTCCTGTTTATGCTCTGCTTCAGAAGTGCGAGTGGGCTTGGAGCAGCCAGCCTTCCACTCCTGTCAACATTCCTCCCTTCCATAATAGGCTGTCCTTTCCTCCGTGAGCCAAAATAACCCTTCTGCCCTTAAGTTGCTTCTAGTCAGTTACTTGTCAAAGCAGCAGGAAAAGTAATCAATATAGCCCCTCCCCCTAATAACCACCAGTTCAAGTACTCAAAGTGTGAGCCTGTGGGAAGCATTCATAGTCAAACCAGGAGAGGCATGGGACCCAGCCTCTGCATTCACAACCCTGATATGCCCCTTATTCATTTTGTAAGTGTGTGCATATGTGTGCATGTATGTGTGTGTGACATACATGTGTGTGCATGTATATGTGTGTGTGTGTGTGTGTGACATGCATGTGATGTGTGGTCATATATATGTGAACACACACATTCTTGGGCATAACTGTGTGTCTGTATATAGCACAGCAGCAGGGTCAGAGGACAATCACCTTAGGATTTGGTCTTCGACTTCCACCTTGTTTGATGCAAAGGCTCTCTATTGTTTACTACTGCATACATCAGACCAGCTGCCCCAAGAGGTCCTGGCTAGCCTCCGCTCTCTGTCTCCTATCTCTCCAACAAAGTACTGGGGCTTCACCTGCATATGATCATGCCCAACTCTACACAGGCTCTGAGGACGTGACTCAGGTCCCTGTGCTTGTACAAGGACTTTTCCACAGAGTCATCTCCTTAGCCACGTGGATGTGATTTGGATATGCCACACTATAAACATGGAGATCAGAGGTCAACACACAGGGGTCAGTTCTCTCTTTCCATCATGTGGATCCTGAGGATTAAAAGATTGCCAGGCTTGGCACCCAGTGATTTTACCCATTCAACCATTTAGCCAGCCCCTATCTTCTGATTTTTAATTGACAAAATAGGATACACTTATCATTTACACCTTGTTTTAAACTATATATACATTGTACAGTATCTAATTAAGTTCATCAATATATGTATTAGTTCATACTTACCTTGTGGTAAGGATATTTAGAACTACTGTTAGTTTTAATACATTATACTTAACTACAGTCATCATCATGTAAACCAGTCTCTTTAACTTCCCATTAAATTCTATATTCTTCAGCTGCTATATCACTAACCCATGCTTTTTCCCAACCTTTGCCCACTCACAAGTACTACATATACTCTCTGCTTCTCTGGATTTGGCTTTTTGTCAATCCTCCTATTAAAGATCACATGACATTGTTTTCCTATGCTTGGCTTATCTTAGTATCCTTTTAGGTTCCTCCATTTCATTGCTAATAACGGAGTTTTCTTATTTGAGGCCAGATAGTGCTGTGCAGAATATGTAGTGTTTTTTGTCCCACTGGTAAGCATGTTGGCTGACTCCATTTCTTGGCTACCTTGAATAATTCTACCATGAACATAGAAATATAGACATCTTTTTACAACCTGGCTGCACAATCTTCTGATATATTCCCAGTGATAGAACTGCTGGACCATACGGTAGTTTTTTTTTTATTTTATTTTATTTTATTTTAAACTTTTATTGCATTATGATGAGAAAAGTTATATGATTTCAATTTATCTGAATTTGTTAATATTTAAAAACATATTTTAAGTAAATAGAACTAAATCACATTCTTATTTCCCTTTTGTACCTCAACTCCTCCCAGAGACCCCCCTTTAATACCTACAATATCTTCTTTTGTCATATTCCTTAAAATTTATAAAATATTATAACAATACAAATAAGTATTATAAAAATTGTTTCATATAAAACAACAATTTAACAGTCTTATGTAGATGCTCATATACAGCAATAGTGAAAATACATTTTTCTCAATATAAATTTTAAATAACTCCAAATATATTAACTGTATACTTCAAAATAATACATCACTACTAGTATTTTCTTAGATGAACATAAATATATAAAGTCTTTTTGTTTGTTTTGTATTTAGTAGAGTTTAAAATCTTGGCTCTTACTGTGGTACAAACCCAAAATTTTTAGAAATTGGATTTCATTGTAATAAGGCTGTATTTCAATGACCCTCACATCACCAAAGTATTTTACTTCCATCGTAGCTGAGAGTTGATAGTTCTGCTGCACCAAGAAATGAATTGTAGGCTTGATTTTTGGATACAGACTTCCTGCTATAGTCAAAGCTATTTGACTTGAGTGAGTGACTTTATTCTCAGGCCACAGAGAACAGGTTGCATTCATTTAAGAAATGGTGTATGTCTTAAGATGGTCTATCCATAAAGTCATTCACCAACTGTTTCAGTGAACAATGGTTCTGCTTGGAGGGTGGCACAGACAGTAGGTGAGGGTAAGAATTTGGTTCATTAGCTATGATAATTTGGAAAAGCATTCATCTCAGAGAAAGAGTAACTTATAAAGTCCTCTTCTCCAAACTTGATACAAGAGTTACAAACGTCAAGCAAAGCATTCAGTCTTACTCTTTGTTGTTCTCTTTCCTACAAGCCACCTCCCAAGTTAATTGTCTATGTCTCCCTTGGGTATATAACTACTTTTGAAATATATAAGCAGTTCTGAAAACCATAGTATAGTGTAAAGACATGAAATAAACAATACTACTAATAGAGAGGCTGAGATAGGAGAAGCAAGATTTCAAGACCTTTATGTTGTA
>JADRCD010210738.1:0-42541 GCA_019843815.1 Montemys delectorum
AGTCAGATTGGCTAGGATAAAAGACTCAGGTGACAGCAAATGCTGGAAAGGTTGTGGAGAAAGAGGAACGCTACTTCACTGCTGGTGGGATTGCAAACTGGTACAACTACTCTGGAAATCAGTTTGGCGGTTCCTCTGGAAATTGGACATAGTTCTACCAGAGGACCCAGCTATACCTCTCTTGGGCTTATACCCAGAAGATGCTCCAACATGTAATAAGGACACATGCTCCACCATGTTCATAGCAGCCTTATTTATAATAGCCAGAAACTGGAAACAACCCAGATGTCCCTCAACAGAGGAATGGATACAGAAACTGTGGTACATCTACACAATGAATTTATGCAAGTCTTAGGGAAATGGATGCATCTGGAGAGTATCATCCTGAGTGAGGTAACCCAATCACAAAAGAACACACATGGTATGCATTCTCTGATAAGTGGTTATTAGCCCAGAAGTTTGGAATACAGGAAGAACAACCCACAAACCATAAGAAACTTAAGAAGAAGGAAGACCAAAAGGTGGACATTTCATTCCTTCTTAAAAAGGGGAACCAAATACCCACAGAAGGAGTGACAGAGATTAACTATGGAGCAGAGACTGAAGGAAGGACAAGCATATAGCTATCTCCTGAGAGGCTCTGACAATACCTGACCAATACAGATGTAGAGGCTCACAGCCATTCATTGAATTGAGTACAAGGTCCCCAATGAAGGAGGCTGAGAAAGGGTCTATGGAGCTGAAGGGTTTGTAGCCCCTTAGGATGAACAACAATTACTAACTAGTACTCTCAGAGCTCCCAGGGACCCAACCACCAATCAAGGACTATACATGGTGGGACTGAATGCTCTGGCTTGTGTATAGTAGAGGCTCACAAGTTCAATCATCTGTAGGAGGAAAGGACCTCGCCCTTGTGAAGGTTTTGTGCCCCAGTGTAGGGGAATGGCAGGGCCAATAAGTGGGAGAGGTTAGGGTGGTAGGCATTGGGAGGGGGGAGGCAAAAGGGGTTCGTTCTTGTTCTTTTTGTTTGTTTGTTGCTTTTTGTAGGGGAACCTGGGAAAGGAGAAATTCACATGTAAATAAAGAAAATACCTAAAAAAAATCAATTATGAACTTTGGTTATTAATAGTCACAATAGCTTCAGACAACACCCTTGAGTAAGCCAGCCTAGTGACAAGTATTTATAAAATGAAAACTTACAGCAATGAAAAGAAAATAAATAAGATACACGATGTTGACAATGCTTCCATGCTCTTCGCTTGGTAGAATTAATATTATGAAGATGCCCATAATACCAAAAGCATACTATACAATCGATTCAATGCTTGTCAGAATTGCAATGAATTATTCATACCACCATAAAAATACACCAAAGGACTTTGGATTCTAAATACAGGAAGATATGTACAGCCACGTTTACTTCCCTATATTCACACAAATGTCCGTGAGTAGATGAGTGTATAATGCAAGTGGAGGATATATACACAATGGAACTTTATTCAGCAATCATGGAATTAAAAGTATGAAATTTGAAAAAAATAAGTTGGATTGGAAAAGTATTATTTTAGGGGAGATAGCCCAGAACCAGAAACAAAAATAGAAGATATTCATCTTCATATTCAGATCCTAGCTTCTAATGTTTCTATGTGCAGAAAGGAGGAAGTAAATATGGGTATAGAACAAAAAATTAAAAGAGAGAGCATAAGCCCTTCTGGTATGCACCTGCTTGAGGGCAGATCAGCCTGTCTTCCCTTCTCTCTCAACATTACACTGTCTGCAGGGCTTCCAGGAGATCTGATGTAGCCAGGGCAACAGGTAGGAGAGCCAGCCAAATAACTGCAGCAACTGAGAACCTGCAGGTGCCCAGTGAATGCAGAACTCCTCCCTTCCTATGTGCAAATGCCATCTCCACTCTGATGTGCACCTGCTTGTGGCAGAACAGGTGGTCCACATCCCTCCCCCAACAACTCACAGTCTGCAGGGCTCCATGAGATATGTTGGACCCAGGGCAACAGTCTTCAGTGCTGCAAGGAGATTTGCCACAGCCAGGACATACACCTGCAAGTCTCTAGGATATGAGATGCACTTAGGGCCACAGATCCCTGAGGAGATCTTTAGCAAACCAGAGATATAGGAGGCAGGCTCCACACAGAGATGTCCAGACCAGCTAACACCAGAGATAACCAGATGGCAAGAGGTAAACACAAGATCATAAGCAACAGAAGCCAATATACTTTGATACCATCAGAATCCAGTTCTACCACCACAGCAAGCCAAGAATATGCCAATACAACTGAAAAGTATGGTGCTGCAGTGCTAAGTATGGACCTAAAATCTCATCTCATGAAGAAAATAGAGACCTTTAAGGAAGATATAAATAACCCTGTTAAAGAAATACAAACAAACAAACAAACAAACAAAAAACAATCAAACAGGTGAAGGAATTGACCAAAGTGGTCCAAGACTTAAAAACTGAGGTAGAAACAATAAGGAAATCACAAATGGAAGCAATTCTGGAAATGGAAATCCTAGGCAAAAGGTTATCAACATTATACTACATGAGGTAGAAGATACCTTAGAAGAAATTGACAAAATGGTCAAAGAAAATAAAAAGCATAAAAACTCCTAAACCAAAACATCCAGGAAATCCAGGACACAATGAAAAGACAAAACATAAGATTAATAAGAATAGAAGAAAGTGAAGATTCCCAAGCCAAAAGGGCAGAAAACAACTTCAACAGAATCGTAGACAAAAATCTTCCTGAACCTAAAGAAAGAGATGACCATAATGTACAAGGATCCTACAGAACACCAAGTAGATTGGATGAGAAAATAAAATCCTCCATCACATAGTAATCAAACCTCTAAATGCACAGGACAGAGAAAGAATATTAAAAGCTATAAGGGAAAGAAGCCAAGTAACATGTAAAGACAGACATATAAGAATCATACTAGATTTCTCTACAGAGACTCTAAAAGCCAGAAGATCCAGTAGAGATGTCATGTAGACTCTAATAGAACACACATGCCAGGTCAAGCTACTATGTCCAGCAAAACTCTCAATCATCATAGATGGGGAAACCAAAATATTCTACGACAAAACAAAATTTAAAAAAAATATCTATCTATTAATCCAGCCTTACAAAGGTTCATAGAAGGAAAACTCCAGCACAAGGAGAGTATCTACACCAAAGGGGGGGAAAAAAAACAAACAAGAAATTAATGATCTCACAAGAAACCCAAAACGAGAGAGCCACACACATATAATTCAACCTTCAAACAAAAATAACATGAACTAACAATAATATGTTTTTAATATCTCTCAAAATCAATGTACTCAATTCCCCAATAAAATATATAAGCAAACACATTAGATAAGCAAGCAGGATCTAGCATTTGGATGCATTCAAAAAATGTACCTTAATGACAAAGACAATTATTACCTCAGAGTAATAGGCTGAAAACAAGATTTTCAAGCTAATGGATTCAAGAAACAAGCAGGAGATGCCATTCTAATATCCAATAAAATACAGTTTCAACCAAAAGTTATCAAACAAGATGGAGTAGGACACTTCAAATTCATCAAAGAAAATATGCACCAAGATGAAATGTCAACTTGGAAAAATCTATGGCCCTACTGCAAGGGCACCCACATTCAAAAAAGAAACTACTGAAGCTCAAAGGACACACTGACCTCACATAATAAATGTGGGAGATAACACCCCACTCTCTCAATGAACATTGAAACAAAAACTAAACAGAGACACAGTGAAGCTATTAAAAGTTATGAACCAAATGGATTTAACAAATATATATAGAATATTTCACCATAAAACATAAGAATATACCTTCTTCTCAGCACCCCATGGTACTTTCTCCAAATTTGAACAAATGATTAGTAACAAAACAAGCTTTAACAGATGAAGGAGATTGAAATAATCTCATGCATTCTATCAGATCACTACAGACTTAGGCTAGACTTCAATAACAACAAAAACAAAAGAAATCCCACGTATTCATGGAAACAACTCTACTCAATGATAACTTGTTCAGGGAGGAAATAAAAAAAAAATAAAGACTTTCTGGAATTCAATGAAAACAAAGACACAGAATACCCAAACTTAGAGGACACAATGAAAGCAAGTGCTAAGAGGAAAATTCATAGCACTAAGTGCCTTAGTTAGGAAACTGGAGAGATTCTATGAAAGCATCTTCACACCATACCTGAAAGCTCTAGAACAAAAATAAGCAAACACACCCAAGAAGAGTATAAAACAGTAAGCAATCAAACTCAGGGCTGAACTCAATCAATTAGAAACAAAGAGAACAGTACAAAAATAAAACAAAAACAAAAACAAAACTTGTTTTTTTTTTTTTTTTTTTTTTTTGAGAAAATCAATAAAGTAGATAAACCCTTAACCAAACTAACTAAAGGACACAGGGACAGTTTCCAGATGAACAAAATCAAGAATGAAAAGACAAGTATTAGAAGAGAAACTGAGGAAGTTAAAAAAAATCATCAGATCTTACTATAAAAGACTATATTCAACAAACTGGAAAATCTAGATGAAATGGATAACTTTTTAGGCACATTCTACGTACCAAAGTTAAATCTAGATCAGGTAAAAATATATAAACAGTCACATACCCCTATGGAAATAGAAGAAGACACTAAAAACCTTCCAAGAAAAATCAAAAAGCCAAGGGCCAGATGGCTTTAGAGCAGAATTCCACCAGATCTTCAAATAAGAGCCAATACCAACCCTCCTCAAAATGTTCCATAAAATGGAAACAGAAGGTATACTATCTAATCCATTCTCTGAAGACATAGTTACTCTGATACTTAAGTCACACAAAGACCAAACAAAGTGATAGAACTTCAGACCAATTTCACACACACACACACACACACACACACACACACACACACACACACACACACACACACTGAATATATATATTCAGTGCAAAAATACTCAATAAATTTCTGGCAAATCGAATCCAAGAACACATCAAAACCATCATTCACCACAATCATGTAGGTTTCATACCAGAGATGTAGGGATGGTTTGATATATGAAAACCCATTATTGTTATCCACTATATGAAAAACTCAAAGTAAAAAAATCATATCATCTTGTTAGATGCAGAAAACATTTGACAACACACAATACCACTTCATGTTAAAAGTATTAGAGAGATCAGGAATCCAAGGCCATTACCTAAATATAATAAAAGCAATACATGACAAACCATCAGCCAATATAAAATTAAATGGAGAGATACTTGAAGCATGTCACCAAAATCCAGGACAAGATAAGGCTGCCCATTCTTTCCTTATCAATTCAATATAGTACTCAAAGTTCTTCCTGGAGCTATTAGAGAACAAATGGAGGTCAAGAGGATACAAATTGACAAGGAAGAAATCAAAGTATCATTATCTGCATATGATATGATACTAAACATAAGAGAGCCCAAAAGAAATCTACCAGTGAACTACTACAGTTAGTAAACAACTTCAGCAAGGTATCTGGATATAAATCAGTAGCCCTTCTTTGTACAAATGATAAACAGGCTAATAAAGAAAATAGGGAAACAGTACCCTTCATGATAGACACAAATAGTATAAAATATCTAGGTGTAACTCTTACTAACCAAGTGAAAGGTCTGTAACACAAGAACTTCAAATCTCTGACAAAAGAAATTGAATAAGACCTCAAAAGATGCAAATGTCTCCCTTGTTCATGGATTGGTAGAATTAACATAGTAAAAATGGCCATCCTACCAAAAGAATTCTACAGGTTCAACGCAAACCCATTCTGATTCCAACACAGTTCTTTACAGACAAGAAAATAGCAATTCTCAATTTCATATGGAAAAACAAAAAACCCAGAACAGGGGAAAGAATTCTTAACAATAAAACAACTTAGAGGGGCATCCCTGATGTCAAACTCTATTACAGAGTAATAGTGATGAAAACTGCATGATATTGGTACAGACTGGTGGACCATTGGAACAAAAAAGAAGAACCAGAAATAAGCCCACACATTTATGGACACTTTACCTGGACAATGGAAAAAAGAAAAATGGTCATCTTGCTGAAAGCAAATCTACAGATTCAATGCAATCTCCTTCAAAATTCCAACTCAATTCTTCATAGAGTTAGAAAGAGCAATTCTCGACTTGGCCAAGTCAGTCATTAATGGGAGGAGAGGCCCTTGGCCTTGTGAAGGTTGTATGCCCCAGTGTAGAGAAATGCCAGGGCCAGTAATCAGGAGAGGGTGGGGTGGCAAGCAGGGGCAGGGGGAAGGGAACAGGGGTTTGTTCTTGTTCTTGTTGTTGTATTTTGTTTTGGGGGGGGGGTTGGAGAGGAAACTGGGAAAGGAGATATCGTATGACATGTATATAAAGAAATTATCTAATAAAATTTTTAAAAAATTTAAAAAAAGAAAGAGTAATTCTCAAATTCATTTGGAATAACCAAAAATCCAGGATAGCGAAAATTATTCTCAACAATAAAAGAACTTTTAGGGGGAATCACCATCCCTGACCTCAAGCTGTAAAACAGAGCAATAGCAATAAAAACTGCATGGTATTGGTACAGTGACAGGCAGGTAGATCAATGGAATAGAACTGAAGACACAGAAATGAACCCACACACCTGTGATCACTTGATCTTTGACAAAGGAGCTAAAACCATCTAGTGGGAAAAAAAGACAGCATTTTCAACAAATAGTTCAACTTGCAGTCAGCATGTAGAAGAATTCATATTGATCCATCTTTATTTCCTTGTACAAAGCTCAAATTGGAGTGGATCAAGGATCTCCAAATAAAATCAAATACACTGAATTTAATAGAAAGAGAAAGTGGGGAAAAGCCTCAAACACAAGGCATGGGTAAATTTTCCTGAACAGAACACCAATGGCTTAGGCTCTAAGATCAAGAATTGATAATTGGGACCTCATAAAATTGCAAAGCTTCTATAAGACATAGGACACTCTCAATAGGACAAAATGGCAACCAAAAGTTTGGGAAAAGATCTTTAGCAATCCTATTTCTGATAGAGGGCTAATATCCAATATATACAAAAAACTCAAAAAGTTAGACTCCAGAGAACCAAATAACCCTACTAAAAAATGGGATACAGAGCTAAACAAAGAATTCTCAACTAAGGAACCTCAGTGATGGAAGGCACCTAAAGACATGTTCAAAATCCTTAATTGTCAGGTAAATGCAAATCAAAATGACCCTGAGTTTCCACCTCACAGCAGTCAGAATGGCTAAGATCAAAAATTCAGGTGGTAGCACATGCTGGAAAGGATGTGGAGAAAGAGGAACAATCCTCCATTTCTGATGCAATTGCAAGCTGCTACAACCACTCTGGAAATCAGTCTGGCTGTTCCTCAGAAAATTGGATATGGGACCTGAGGGCCTAGCTATACCACTCCTAGACATATACCCCCAAAGTGCTCCAACATGTCACAAGGACATATGCTACAACTTTTTTTTATAATAGTCAGAAGCTAGAATCAATCCAGATGTCCTTCAACAGAGGAATAGGTATAGAAGATGTGGTACATTTACACAATGGAATACTACTCAGCTATTAAAAACAATGACTTCATGAAATTCTCAGGCAAATGGATGGAACTAGAAAATATCATCTTGGGTGAGGTAACCTAGTCACAAAAGAACACACATGGTATGTACTCACTGTTAAGTGGATATTAGGAAAATAGCTCAGAATACCCATGATACAATTCATAGAACATAGGAAGCTCAAGACGAAAGAAGACAAAGTGTGGTCCTACTTTGTAGGCAGAAGAAAATAATCATGGGAGGTAGAGGGTGGGAGCGACTTTGGACGAAAAGAGGAGAGGGAGAAGAAAGAAGAGGGACAGGATCAGGTGTGGGAGGAGATAGGGGAGATGTACAAAACATGAGGGAATTGAACAGAGGTGTATAGCGATGGAGATGGGGAAGTGGGTGTAGCCAACAGAAAGTTCTTGACGCCAGGAAATCAAGTCTCCCAGGACCCAACGGAGATGACATTAGCTGAAATACCCAACAAAGGGACGCAAGATGAGAGATCCAAATTTCTAACAACTTCATCTTAGATGTGATGTGTTTTAAGCCACTAAATCCTGTCACCATTGCTGATGACTAAGAAGTGCTTGCTGACAGCAGTCTGATAGAGCTGTCTTCTGAGAGGCTCTGCCAGATCTTAGTGACACAAATGCGGATGCTCACAGCCAACAATTGGACTGAGCACTGGGATCCCCATAGAGAAGTTAGGGGAAGGAATGAAGGAGTTTAAGGGGTTTGCAACCCCATAGGAAGAACAATATAAACCAAGCAGAGATTCCAGAGCTCCCAGGGTCTAAACCACCAACCAAAGTATATACATGGAGGGACCCAGGGCTCCAGCTGCATATGTAATAGAGGATTCCCTTATCTGGCATCAATGGAAAGGGAGGCCCTTGGTCCTATGAAGGCTTGATGCCCCAGTGTAGCCAGATGCTAAGACAGTGAGGGGGAATGGGGCTGAGTTGAGGGTTTTTGGAGGTGAGTGGTTAGGGGGATAACATTTGAAATGTAAATAAATAAAGTAACCAAGAAAACAATAAAAAATAAAATTACATGTATGTTGATGACTATAAGTACCCAGAACCTATTTGAAGTACATCTTTCTTTTTGAAGTATTCGTTCCTTTAACTTATATTTTGATTTTATTTCTATGGGTCTTTTATCTGCATACTTGCATACACGTGCAGTGTCTGTGCAGGCCAGAAGAAGGCATCAGATTAGAGTTGGACATATGAAATGGCATAGTCTATGACTGCAAGCACAAGACCTGCACAAGTTTAAGCCAAACAAAATACCAGAATGGAGTGAGGAGGTATTTGGGAAATTCCTCTCCAGATGAGAACTGGAAATTGAAGGCTCCCAGGAGAGGCAACATCAGTTTCCTCAGGGATGTGGTTACTTGAAGGGCTCCCTATACTTCAGGAAATGACCTCACACACACTGGCAACACTAAATGAACTTTGTGGGCTTAGAAAAGAGAAAAAGTGAGCATATGAAATCAGGATGTTATGGTGATGGTGGGATGAGGAACAAACTGGAGAGGAGAAAATCAGAGCTGGGCTTGATGAAAACATATCATATGTATGTGCGCAATTCCTGATAAAAGAAAAAGAAGCTTTATACCTTCCTCCCCCAAAATTCAGAAAATAATTGAGGAAAGTGCTTTATTCCAACCTTTACACACACACACACACACACACACACACACACACACACACACACTGATGTACACATACAAACCCATACACACACAGGCACAAACACAGACAGACAGACATACACACAGATATGTTTATATTTAACTTTAGTAAAAATAATTTTACTAAAGTCTTATCACATGTAGCTTATGGCTGCTGTTCCTGGTCTCATCTCTGGGTACTCAGGCACCACCTGTGTGCAGATGGAAGTGAGGAATGGGGATCCTGGTACCTGGTGCCAGGCAGAGAGAGGTGCCCAAGACCAGCAGAATCCATTCTGTTTAAGAGAAAGGGTTGAGTGTACCCGAGAGAGGGGGGCTGGAGGGTAGAAACCCTTACTCAGAGTCATAGCCTGGGCTCTTTAGACTAAGACCTTCCCCTCAATGATCCTTAATAAAGCAACTATTCCTGCTTGTTCATACTGGTTTATATGATGTTGGATGTAAATGCATATACTTTATTCCGGGTGAATCAGGGATTAAATTTATTTTGGGCGAAGGAATACCCAGGAGGGAAGCTCATTGTTTGAAAGCTCAGGGCTATCTAGATATCTCATTAACACGAAGAAAAACTCTCATCATGCTGTATGACTCATTGGGTGCTCACTGGGTGTTGTGGTTACATAATCCCAGAGCAGGTAGAGGCAGGAAGGGAATGGCCCCTCTCCTACCATTCTCGATTCTAAGATTCCCAGGGTTTGAGCTCATACAATCTTGCGATTTCTTATTTCTGTCTGGTTATTCAGTCCCACATGCCCTAAGTACATACACACAAAAACTGATCCTTTTATAGTTTTTATTAATTTTTAGGTCACTTACCAAAGAGTGGGTTTGTTGTAGAAAATCTAACTTTCTAGTTAGTGAAATAAAAACTCCCTGTGACCTTTTGTAAGTCTGAAATTTGAAATGGCATTAAATATATTAAAGATTGACTATATTAGAACAATATAAGCAAATAAATATGGTGATGCCTTTTGCTTTCCATCTTCGAGTCCCTCCTTGTTTGAGTTATTCCAGCTCCCACTTCATCTTGTGTTTCACCTCTTTTCTATCCTTGACCTTGAGATATACCTCATCTTCTATGGAGAAACAATGTAAAAGTTGTACGTTAATGAAATACATCATTTTTTTTTTTTTTTTGGATTTTGTCCTTTTGTCTTTTTCGTCTTTGTTTTCGTAAATTATTTTATCCATCCAAGACAAAACATTTATCTGTTAATATGTGATGCTATGTTACTTATTTTATCTACCTCATCAAATTAATGTGTATCAATTAAGTCATCTAAAACATTCTAAAAGGTACTCTATTTATGCTTATCTTTTGACATTAAATTTATCTAAGTGAGATGAACATGTGGATCTCTTTGATGAACTTATTTGATAGAAAATTTGTAGTTGTTCATGGGGGCTGTGCCTAACCTCTGGATGCGGTCTCTACATGTTCTTTCCAAATTTCTAACAACTTCATCTTACACGTGATGTATGTTTTAAGCAGAAGCTTAGTAAGAATTAAAAAGTGAGGGTGGACTGTTTTAAAACTACATCCAGGGGCTGGACATTTAATTCAGTGTTAAAAGCACATACTGCTTTTGTAGATGACAAGAGTTTGGTTCCCTACACTCAAATTCAGCAGCTCACAGCCACCTGTCACTCCAGCTCCAGGAGACTTAATGCCCTCATCTGGATTCCAAGGTACCTATACTCAACATGCACATAGCATAATTACTTTAAAAAATCTTTTTTTTTTTCTCGAGACAGGGTTTCTCTGTATAGCTCTGGCTGTCCTGGAACTCACTCTGTAGACCTATTTTAAGTAAATAAAAGATATGTAATATATAAATTCATGAATTTAAACTGTCTTAGCTTAAATGTCTCATGTCTAGGACTTTACGCATTTTTGGCATTTTCCCTCAGCATTTCAATTTCATCTGGATTTTTTTATTAAATTATTTATTTACTTTACATCCCAATCTCAGTCTCACCTGTACCCTCTCCTCCTAGTCCTTCCCTCTCACCCATTCTTCCTACCTTTCTCCTCAGAGAAGGTGAGGCCTACCATGGATACCAACCCACCTTGGCATATCAAGTTGCAGTAGGACTAGATGTATCTTTTCCTATTGAGCCTATACAAGGCAGCTCAGTTAGGGGAAACGGGGACAAAGACAGTCAACAGAGTTAGGGATAGCCCCTAATCCAGTTGTTGGGCATCTGACATAAAGACTGAGCTGTATATCTTTTACATAGTTATAGGAGTTCCTAGGTCTGTCCCATGCATGCTCTTTTATTGGCGGTTCAATCTGTGTGAGCACTTAAGATGTAGAACTTCAGCTCCTCCTGCACCATGCCTGCCTTGATGCCTCCATGTTCTTGCCTTGATCATAATGAACTAAACCTCTGAACCTGTAAGCCAGCCCCAGTTACATGTTATCCTTATAAGAGTTGCCTTGGTCATGGTGTCTGTTCACAGCTGTAAAACCCTGACTAAGACACTGAGTTTATAACTGCAAGTACAGGAAAATGTCAATAGTGTCAGGAGTGGGGGGGCTCTCTCTCTCTCTCATTGCATGGTTCTCAAGTTGGGTCAGTCATTGGTTGGCCATTTCTTCAATTTCTGCTCCATCTTTACTCCTGCACATCTTGTTGTCAGGACAAATTGTGAGTCAATGGTTTTGTGGGTGGGGAGGTATCTCCATTCTTCCATTGGAAGTGTTGCCTGGTTACAGGAGGTAGCTGGTTTAGGTTCTATATTCCATATTGCTAGGAGTTTTAGGTAGTTTCACCCTCATAGGTTTCTGGGAGTTTCCTTGTCCTAGATTTCTAGTTTCTCCCAGAGATGTTCCCCCATCTCAGTTCTCTCTCCCAAATATTTAATATCCTTAGTCATTAGGGAAATACAAATCATAATGACTTTAAATTCCATCTTAAACTACTCAGAATGGCTAAGATAATAAAAAACTCAAGCAACAGCTGATGCCAGCAAGAATGTGGCGCAAGAGGAACAGTCCTCTACTGCTGGTGGGAGTACAAACTTGTACAATGCTTTGGAAATCAATTTGGTGGTTTCTCAGAAAATTGGGTATAGGCCTACCTCAAAACCTAGCTATACTACTCCTGGGTATATACACAAATGATGCTCAACCATACCACAAAGAAACTTGCTTAACTATCTTTATAACAGTTTTACTCGTAATAGCCAGAAACTGGAAGCAACTTAGATATCCCTCAATTGAAGAATGGATAAAGAAACTGGTACATTTATTTACACACTATAACAATACATGGCTATTATAAACAACATCATGAAATTTGCAGGGAAATGGGTCAAACTAAAACTATTATCCCAATAGAGGTAAGCCAGATTCAGAAAGACAGAGATAGTATGTACCCACTTATAAGTGGATATTAGTCATAAAGTACAGAATAACAATGCTACAATCTACAGACACAAAGCTAAGTAACAAGGAGGGCCTAAGAGATGATGATGATTGAATCTCACTGAGAAGGGGGAATAAAATAGACATCAGGGGTAGATGGAGAGAGGGAACTGAGTATGAGAGGGAGTTAGGATGGGAACAGGATGGATCAAGTAGAGAGAACACAGGGAGAGAGAACTGATCTGGATTTTATTATGAGAAAATTTTCCCTGAATTTTTTTTAGCCTGCCCCATGTGATTAATGGGGTTCCTTTTATTTATGATGTCACAACAGTCTCAAATTCAGAGACACGGCACATATTGCAGACTTCTGCTTTTCTACTTAGCTTTAGCCAAAATACACGAGGTAGTATTTAAACGCAGTTAAGGAGAGCATTCCTATTAGGTCAGAAAGCAGGAAGAGGAGGCTTAGTGTGGAATCCAGCAGTTGGAGCAATAAAGCTCCAAGTAAGGTTTTGTGATTTCTGCACACTTAGACCCAAGTAGGTCTGACAAAAAGCCACAGAGCACACATTTCCTGTTTAAGTCAGTGCTGGACCCAGCCCCAGAAACTCAATATTGCATTGACTGTTTCCAGACTTTGGCCAAGACCAAACCTCATTTCACCACTCCTAGTTCTATTTCTAAACTTTAACATGCTAGAGAAGTTGGGTTAATGGACTTATTTAAAGTTTACTGCTGAGAAGTACAAGTATTCTCTCACTTAGGCTAAAAAACACACATGCACATGGTCTAAATGTAAAAAGAATTAAGAGTTCTGAAATATGTATTGTTACCTGCTTTTGCAAAAAATATTAGTTAAATACAAGGTGTATCTCTGAGAAATAAGTTATTTTTAAAACATTTTTATAAGAAAATTCAAGCCAAATTGGAACTCAGTCATTGGGATCCAGGAAAGACATTATAACATTTAAGAAACACCTCAACAGAAAATATGACTCAACACAATTTAAGAAAAACTTGGTGGTCACTTACTGGCTGTAGTGTAGATGATCTCAAAGTCAATTTAATGACTTTAAAGGACCAAGTCATAAAATAAGTAAGAGTTGCTTAGTTAAGATGACCACAGTTAGTCATCAGTGTTTCCTGACCTATGACATACTGATGTGATTTTAAATTGTCCAGTAAGAGCTGTATTTCTTTATACATATTGTTTCAGGCCTTTATCATAAAAGAAATCCATTGGTAAAAAATATTTAACTCAATGTCTTAGTGTTTGCATTGTTGTAATGTTAACTATGACACTATTCCACATGAAGAGTAGTGGGCTTATTCCAGCTTACAACTCTCAGTTCACAGACTTCATATCAAGGAAGGAGGTCAGGGCTAGAACTCAAGAACTTGGAGGCACACAATAAAGCAGAAGTCATGGAGGAGAGTGGCTTAGTAGCTCCCCCTACTCTACCTTATTGTATTTCCTTTTAGCACCCCAGAACCACCCAGGTATGGCATAGCTCAAAATGGGCCTATTCTCCTCACATCAAACTATAGATTAAAAATAAAAAGACCTACAGACTTGTGTACACATGAATCTTTTTTCATTAGTCATTCATTTTCTCAATTAAGTATTTCTCTTCCAAAGTCACTCTAGTTTGTGTCATTCTGACATAAAACTAGGTAGAATGAATGATGGACAATTTACTCCTTGTCAATTTGACACACCAATATAATCAATATTAGTTAACAATAACCTTTTCCTTTTGCTCATCCCATATTAACATCACAATATAGAGATTATAGCTTAAAAGTATAACAGTCCTTAAATTTCAATTCTTTAAAAATCTTTTCTCTTTAAAATACCCAAAGTTCAAGCCAAACATTGGATGGAGCTCGTAGACAATTACAGAAGAGTTGAGGGGAAGGATTGAGGACTCTGACTCAAGAAGGTATAGGAACCCCACAGGAAGACCAACAGAGTCAACTAACCTGGATCCCTGAGGTCTGTCAGAGACTGAACCATCAATCAAAGAGCATATATGGGCTGGACCTAGTCTCCTCCACCCACATATGCAGCAGATGTGTAGTTTGGTCTTCATGTCATTTCCCAACAACTGGAGCAGGAACTTTTCCTAAAGCTGTTACCTGTCTGTGTGGATCTCATTTCCCTAACTGGGCTGCCTTATATGGTCTCAGTAGAAGAGAATATCTTCGTCCTGCTGAAACTTGATATGGAAGGGTGGGGGCACACCCAGGGGGAACCTTCAGTGGAGATAGAGAGGGAAGAATTGTATGAAGGGAGATCAGGAGTGGGAATAGTGATCAGAATATAAAGTAAATAAATAAATAAATAGATAGATAAATAAATAAATAAATAAATAAATAAATAAATAAATAAATAAGAAAAATAATGTGTCAAGCTCAATGCAACATTGCCATCTTTACTTACAAAATAAAATTTAAATTTAAATTTAAATCCAAACATTCTTAAGCATGCCTTTAAAGCTGTTGTTCTGTGTATTGACAGGATACTTCCTCTTTTGTGGTAGTTTGGACATTGTATTTTAGTCACCAGAGTTCTTACTTTTAAACTTGTAACAAATACTAAAGCACTAAATTTTGGAGTACTTTATACTGAGACAATGGTGTGCTATTTATCCAACTATTTTGCTTTCTGTCAGAAAGATCTTCAAATGTTAACAAAGCACGAGGATTACATAATTAAACTCATAACTCATCTATCCAGTAATTATCAATATTCTGTTTGTGTTTCATCTATCCCTCAGACATTTTTGGAATATTTAAAAGCAAATTCTAGCTATCACAGGATATGAATTCTAGGTGTTCAAAAGAAAATATGTATTTCAACAGACAAGAAAGTTTATAAAATATTTTCACAATTCTGTTATGATAGCAACAAAATTACCAATAGTTTGTTAAATTATCTAAATAATTCTTTATATTCCAAAGGCCCAACATATTTTCTTTGATATAGATTTTTCAAATTTATAAATATTGCTTTGACATTTTTTCATTAAACTTTAAGTCTTAGTTTCCAGTTGTGCTTACGATTTTTATTTGGATAATTGTATCTTCATGGAATCATTTAGCATGACACTCTCATATTTCCTGGAAGCTAGGACAGAGGCTTGATTATATCCACGTGGATTATTTTAGCAAGAATACCTCATTTACATGCAATGTTCTTTACTTCTAATTACTTCACGTTGTGAATTATTAAGTATGTGAATAGTCACTTAACAAGTGATACTAAAATATAACAGAGTGTTCAGGTACAGACAACCTAATTCTTGGCACAATTTCCATTATGCCTCTTAATTGTTTAACAGCAATGATGATTATTATTATATAAATCAATCATTCCCTTTGTTATTTGTGCTGAGTAGTTTTATGTCAACTTGATACAAGTTAAAGTCATAGGAGAGGAGGAAACCTCAATTTTAAAAATGCCTTCATAAGATCCTGCTGTTCTTAATTAAGGATTGATGGAAGAGGACTCAGACAACTATAGGTGGTACCACCCCTAAGCTTGTGGTCTGGGTTTGTATAAGAAAGTAAGCTGTTCACGGAGAGTAAGCCAATAAGCAGCACCCCTCCATGGCCTTTGCATCAGCTCCTGCCTCCAGGTTCTTGCCCTATTTGAGTTCTTATCCGGGCTTCCTACAATAATGGACTACAATGTGGAAGTGTAAGCCAAATAAATTCTTTCCTTTCCAACTTGCTTGTGGTTAAGGTGTTTCATCATAGCAATACTAACCCTAACTAAAGCATTATTTTAAGAGACAAAGTTTAATATGATCATTTATTTTACTTCATTTAAATGAAAATTTAGGTTTTCTCAAATTTAAGTCTTTGTTTAGGTTTGTGATGTATTCACATGCATGAAGAATAGACTAAAAATCGGATTCTTTCCTTTATTATCCAAAATTAGTTTTTGAGACCACAACATATTCTATAAAATTCTATCAACAATTTTAGTGGCCAAAAATATTGTATTTAAATGAAAATAACAATGTCAATTAAATTGAAGTAAATTAAGAATTAATCAAAGTAAGTTAATTAACATATCTGCCATCTCATTTACTGTATACATTTTTGTGGTAAAATATTTAAAATCCTTTTTCATTTTTCACATTTATTTATTTATTTATGACAGAGTTTCACATAATGCAATATGGCCTCAAACTTAATATATAACTAAGGATGACAGCTCTTATGTTTATTTTTGTTTGAATGCTTATGAATATGCTGTGTATAAGTACATGTGTGTTTCATGTATGTGCATGTATATGTGTGCAGTTATGCACACCCATATTGCTGCATGAGGTCAGAGGTGACGTCAGGTATGAGATGGGATTTCTCATTAAACCTGGAGCTCAAAGTTTCAGTTATGTTGGTTAGTCACTCAATGAGTTCTTAAGATATGCCTGTCTTTATGCCTGGCTTTCATGTGGTACTTGGGATTTGAACTCAGAACCTCATGCTTGCATAGAGAGAACTCTTATTTGAGACAGTGTCCTCAGCTTGAGCTCAAACTTTCTCATCCTCCTATCTCCACCTTTTGAATGCTAGGATTACAGGCATATAACAACATTAGTTTTATTTTGTCCTGAGGACCAAAACAGGGGCCCATGAATGCCAGGTAAGCACTCTACTTTATCTTCATCTATCTTTAAGTTTTCAATTATAAGTTTAAAAGTTTTTTTATTAGATATTTTCTTTATTTACATTTTAAATGATATCCCCTTTCCTAGTTTCCCCTGTGAAAAAAACTCTACTCCCTTCTCCCCTCCCCGTGTTCACCAACCCACCCTCTCCCACTTCCTGACCCTGGCATTTCCCTAACTGGTCCATCAAGCCTTCACAGTACCAAGGACCTCTCCTCCCATTGATGACAGACTAGGCCAACCTCTGCTACATATGAAGTTTCTTGTTCAGTAAGTATTTCAGACTGAACTTCCACATTCTTCTTTCCATATCTCTAGTGGTTCCTGTTCTAAAAATCTCTGGCTTGTTTCAGTAGAAAAGTGGTATTCTGAAAGCAATCTAGAGGTTAGTGTTTCTTACAGTTTTTCACAAGAGTAGAAAATATACAGTAAGTAGAATGTGTGTAGAAAAATACAAGGAAGAAGAAATATGTCAAGTAAGTGTCTATAGATGCACACATACTTGTCTATAAACTGTATCACACAGATAAATTACTATCCTAGTATTATGGTACTGTGAAGACTGCTCTAGGTTATATAAGAATAAACTTTAAGTATCCAAGTATGGAAAAGCATTAATTCTTGTAGGTTGTAAGCCCAAGGATTCATTTTCTAAAACAAAAATCTCTCCAGATGCTGGTTAGATTACACAGCCACCCTTAGAGATTTTCATTTTCTATACCACAACACTAAGCCAGATATTTTCTGCAGTTCCATTGTTCATGGCTCCCCAGTGATTATACAAACATCCTGCAAGTGGCGTGACCCTGCACATTACAAACACATGGATGAAAAAAATAAAATAGAACTAACCAAGGAGCTGTTACATCCTGACTCACTGTTCAGTTGTACTTTATTACCATTTATGAATGTTGGAACCCATTTGTATGAGGAATAATTAAAACTAAGGAGAGATGTGTAACTTAAATATAATGTGAAGAAGGGTTGCACACATGTCTGTCTGACTGTGCTGTAAATTGAAAAAGTTGTAGGAAACTGTAGCTTGCATTGTGCTACTATTCTTAATTGTGTATGAACCTGCAGGTAGCTAGAGAATTTTTTCTTTTTTAAAATTACTTTTATTTTTTTATTTTTTTTACATTCCAGCAGTTGCCCATCTCCCAATCCGCCCTTCCACAGTTTCTCATCCAGTTCCTCCTCCCCCTGTTCCCAAGATAATGCCCCCCACCACCAAACTTCTTCATTCTCTGGGACCTCAAGTCTCTTGAGGGTGTCTCTTCCCACAGAGGCCAGACCAGGACATCTTATGCTGCCTGGTTGGTGGGTCAGTGTCTGAGAGATCTCAGGGGTCTAGATTAGCTGAGACTGCTAGTCTCAACTAACAGTTGCCCTCTTCCTAAACTTCTTCCAGTCTTTCTCTAATTCAACCACAAGGGTCCCCAACTTCAGTCCATTGGTTGTGTGTAGGTATCTGCATCTGTTTTAGTCACCTGCTTGTTGGGTCTTTCAGAGGCCCTGTCTGTAATTTTGAAACTAAATGTAGTAAGAACAGTCACATATTGTTTTGCTGTCTATGTGGTCATTTCATTAATAGTTATCAGAAACTAACTATGTAAGTGCTTTGACTGGAAGATGGCTGGGACAGAGGTATCTAGGAAGAGACATTGGATAGTGAGAGAAAAATATCCACAGCAAAGACACTGTTTGGAAACTAGAAGTCCTGTCAATAACTTAATGTTTGTTAAGTATTTAGTATTACTCAGTGTTTACTAACTCATTCTCACAAAATTCTCTGGTAGAGAAATTACTTTATTCCATATTTAATAGATAAGAGAAAACATCTGCAGAAAGTTTTAACAAAAAATTGCTTGAGGATGCAAAACCAGACATAGTTTGATAATCTATATCTTTAGCTCTTATGGGAAGATGCATTCAAAGAAGCCTGACAATCACTCAGACTAATCAACTGTACAGTTTAGAACTGTAGCAATTCAACAGAACTCATAATAGGTGACTTGGAAGGTTTACACAACGAAGAGCTAGGCTCTGACTGAAAAGTTGCATCTTATGAGTCAAAGAACAAAGAAGTGTTCAGGAATCTAGTAGCAAAGCACAAAGTTGTTTTTAAGTACAAAGCATTCAGGACGGGATGATCACACTTGGTTTTTAGGCAACAAGCAAATGACTTTTAAATCAACTGGAGTAATATGTTATTCATATAAGGATGGAATTTACATAACTAGGAAGAATTACAGAATAAACACTAAGGCATAAATGCATGTTCAGAATTGGGGGATGGGTAGACTCATTGATACTACAATTCCCCCTATGCATCCCGCTCTATTCATCTCTCCTAGAAGACAGTACATCTAACTGGTTCTACTTTATGGCAGATAAATTGCTGTTCTTGGGAAAACTTCTCTTGGGCTCACATAGCTACTGTAAGATACTTTTGCCACCTATTTACAAATATCATTCAATATTTGTCTGTATTCTCTTTCATATTGTCAAGGAAGACATTGGGCTCAGTTATTCACTAGTTGCTGAACCAGAGAATCATGAAAAAAATTATATAGATGTGGCACTAAGTATACAAACTTGGTTAGCAACTCAAAAATATTTACATAGTTAAACTCAACTACATTGTATAAACATGACTATTGGTTTTTCCCTAATTACTAAATTTGAAGTGGTTTATAGCAGCCTTTGTGATTTCTTCTTTTACTCATTTGTTGTTGAAATGGTGTCATTTATCTTAAAAGTAACAAGAATCTTCTCTTACTGCTGTTTTATTCTAACTTTCTTTGTTGGTAGTCATCAGCCATATATTTTCAGGCAAATCTATAGAAAAAATACTGAAAAAAGTCAAATCCTTGAACAAATATCTTCATTCCATTTTTCCCATTTCTTTAAAATAGTATTGAGCTATTAATCTCAAAATATAAATAAAATACGCTAATAATACAGCATCTACTTTAAATAGCAAGTTTGCTTTTGTTACAAATTTTGCATAATGTTATGATCATTTATTTTATTATATACAAATGAAAGGTTACTATACTGAGTTTAAGGTTGTCTGAATCCAGAAATCTCTGGTGTGAATGGTAACTGTCAATTATGTTGTATTTTCTAGCATATGTTTAAGTATCTTAAATGTGGCCATCAGTCTTATAGTTGAGTGATCATGTTTATTTGAATTAATGAGTTTTAAATCCATGCTTACTGATTCTTTGGATTTAAATTAAGCTGTTCCTACTTGTTCAGTATTTCCTACTATATTCTTTACTAAATTGTAATACCTAGAACCTTAGAACAGTTCTAGTTGTTCAATGCAGTTGTGTATTAAAGCTACAGTCTAATGAAGTGTTCATATGCTGTTAGTTTCAGCTTGGGAACTACCTTGACAAAAAAGGAGTGTAAAAAGTCCTAAATTTGTCCTAAACTCATTATTAATAATATATTTTCTCTTTAAAGATTTTAATATCATGGCGTTGAAATATATATATAAAAACAACAGCAACACTACATGGTCAATAGAATAGAACAGATGGGTGGAAAGGAGACCCATGGATCTGAAATGCACTCATCATAGACAAATGAGTTTTAAACGCAGATTAATGACAAAGAAACAAATGATACTTAGAAAACTGGAGAAATTGAATTAGACATCCACTTTTCATAATTCAAATAAGCTCAAGATGAATTAGACACAAATGTAAGACCTGAAACTAAGAAAATATTAGAACAATAGGAGAAATAATTAGGACATGGGCATATACAAGGGTTGTTTGCATAAGTCCCCAAAGTAAGGGAAACAAAAGCCAAAATAGACAAATAGGAATATATCAAAGTCTCTGTAGACAATGGGTTTATGAAAAGCGTACCCACTCTGCATTAGTAATCTAAGTCCAAAAACCAGTAATTATGCATTTAAGATTCAGGAATTTAAATAAACATGATAACAACTCAACTATAAAACCGATAAGTACATTTAAGATACTTACATACACTCTGGAAAATACAAAATAATCAAAAACATAAACTAAAGCTACACTGAAATCTCACCACATGCCAATAAGGATGGCTCTGATCAAAAGTTTCTAAATATGTAGAGTTTAAGGGGGCACTCTTTGCAGTAGTTAAGAAATGTAAGCAAATGTCCATCAACTAGTGAATAGACTAAAATGTAGCATATATTCAATGGAATATCATTGTCATAAAAATGTTTAAATTCTTTATTTTTTTGACAACATTCATGGAAATGGAGGACATTGCATGAAATGAGCCAAAATTACTAAGACAATATTCTGGCCTATGTTGACTCTGCTTACCTGTTTAAGAGTCATTGCTTTTCTCTTCTGTGGATTTTCTGCAAAGATAGGAAAAATAACTTCTGGGCTCAGTAACTTCATTGTTCAATGGTGTGACTGTAAGTAATGATAATGTGTACCCAAGGAGCTAGTGGGAAGAATCATGAGTGTTTTAATACAAAGAAGCAATAAATATACAATGAAATGATTATATGAGTCCTAATTTGAAGATTCCATACTGAATATTCTTATAAAAGTAGAGGTATTTCCGTAAATATGTACAGTTTTCATGTATCCATGAATGCTATTCAAAGGTCAAAGATGCTTACCTGCTGTGTTGGTAATGTTAAGTTCCAAAGAATAGTAGTAGCCAAACAAGTTCCATTTCACAGTTGCAGAAAAATAAGTTGCAAGTCAACTTCTTTTTGAAATCATAAGATATGGAACATATTAATATGATTATTTAGTATTTTTTAGAATATTAGTAAGTTTTTTCTTTAAGTATATCCAAGGGAAAAGGACATTTATGCAAACCCAATTTCAATTATATCTTTCGAACTATTTGAAATAAGATGGGTTGAAGTCTTTTTCATAAGGAGAGGATCTGTGAACAAGATTCTAGACAAAATCTAAATCTCGAGTGTTCAAATATTTGTAGTAATTATTATTGACTGTCTTTTTTTTCTTTTGTTGGATATTTTCTTTATTTACATTTCAAATGTTATTCCTTTTCCAGGTTTCCCTTTTGGAAGGCCCCTATCCAATCGCTGCTCCCCCTGCCTCTATGAAGTTGCTCCCTCACCCATCCACCTACCCACTTCTACCTTCCTGCCCTGGCATTCCCCTACACTGGGACATTGAACTCCCTCGGGCCCAAGGGCCCCTCCTCCCACAGATGTCCACCAAGGCCATCCTTTAGCACATATGCAGCCATAGCCATGGGACCCTCCAGGTTAGTGGTTACTCTTTGGTTAGTGGTCCAGTCCTTGGGAGCTCCTGGATCTGTCTGGTTGACACTGTTGCTTCTCCCATAGGGCTGCAAACCTGCTCAGCTTCATCAGTCCCTTTTCGAACTTCTCCATCAGGAGCCCCACGCTCAGTCCACTGGTTGGCTGCGAGCATCTGCCTCTGTATTTGTCAGGCACTGGTATAGCCTCCTAGGAGACAGCCATATCAGGCTCCTGTCAGCATGCCCTTCCTGGCATCCACAATAGCTTCTGGGTTTGATGACTACATATGAGAAGGATCCCCCACTGGTACATCTCTGGATGGCCTTTCCTCAGTCTCTGCTCCACACTTCATCTCAATATTTCCTCCTATGAATATTTTGTTCTGCCTTGTAAATTGCACTGAAGCAGCCACAAATTGGTCTCCCTTCTTGAGCTTCATATAGTCTGTAAAATGTAACTTGGGTATTCAGAACTTTTGGGCTAGTATCCACTTATCAGTGAGTACATTCCATTCTTTTGTGACTGGGTTACCTCAGTCTGAATGATATTTTCAAGTTCCATCCGTTTGCCTGTGAATTTCATGAAGTCATTGTTTTTAATAGCTGAGTAGTATTTCATTGTGTAAATGTACCACATTTTCTGTATTTATTTCTCTCTTGAAGGACATGTGCATTGTGACTAGCTTCTGACTATTATAAATAAGGCTGTTAGGAATGTAGTGGAGTATGTGTCCTTATTACATGTTGGAGCATCTTCTGGGTATATGGTGAGGAGTGGTATAGCTGGGTCCTCAGGTTAGTACTATGTCCAATTTCCAGAAGAATTGCCAAACTGATTTCCAGAGTAGTTGTACCAGCTTGCAGTCCCACCACCACTTTTTTCACATCCTCAACAGCATCTGCTGTCACCTGAGTTTTTGATCTTAGCCATTCTGATTGGTATGAGGAAGAATGTCAGGGGCATTTTGATTTGCATTTCCCTGATGACTAAGGATGTTGAAATTTCTTTAGGTGCTTTTGGCCATTTAAGTTGCCTCAGTTGAGAATTCTCTGTTTAGCTCTGTTCCACATTTTTAATAGGGTTATTTGGTTCTCTGGAGTCTAACTTCTTGAGTTCTTTGTATATATTAGATATTAGGCCTCTATTGGATATAGGATTGGTAAAGATCTTTTTTCAATCTGTTGGTTGACATTTTGTCCTATTAGCAGTGTCTGTTGTCTTACAGAAGCTTTGCAATTTTATGAGTTCCCATTTGTTAATTCTTGATCTTAGAGCATAAGCCATTGGTTTTCTGTTCAGAAATTTTTCTCTTGTATTCAAGGCTTTTCCTCACTTTCTCTTCTATTAGTTTCAGTGTATCTGGTTTTATGTGGAGGTCATTGATCCACTTGGACTTGAGATTTGTACAGGAAGATAAGAATGGATCAATTTACATTCTTCTACATGTTGACTATCAGTTGAATACAGCATCATTTATTGAAAATGCTGTCTTCTTTCCACTGGATGGTTTTAGCTCCTTTGTCAACAATCAAGTGACCATAGGTGTGTGGGTTCATTACTGGGTTTTGAATTCTATTCCTTTGAACTACCTGCATGTCCCTGTATGAATACTATGCAGTTTTTATCACACCTTGAGGTCTAGGATAGTGATTCCCCCAGAAGTTCTGTTATTGTTGAGAATAGTTTTTGCTATCCTGGATATTTGTTATTCAAAATGAATTTCAGAATTGCTCTATAAAACACTATGAAGAGTTGAGTTGGAATTTTGATGGGGATTGCATCGAATCTACAGATTGTGTTTGGCAATATGGCCATTTTTACAATATTAATCTTGCTAATCCAGAAGCATGGATTAGCAAGACCTTTTCATCTTCTGAGGTCTTCTTCCATTTCTTTCTTCAGAGACTTGAAGTTCATGTTGTACAAATCTCTCATTTGTTTGGTTAGAGTCATACCAAGATATCTTATATTGTTTGGGACTACTGTGAAGGGAATCATTTCCGTAATTTCTTTCTTAGCCTGTTTATCCTTTGAGTAGAGGAAGGATACTGATTTGTTTGAGTTAATTTTATATCCAGCCACTTTGCTGAAGTATTTATGAGGTTTAGGAGTTCTCTGGTATAATTTTTGGGGTCACTTAAGTATACTATCATTACCATCTGCAAATAGCTATATTTTGAATTTTTCCTTCCCAATTTGTTCCCTTTGACCTTCTTTTCTTGTCTAATTGCTCTAGCAAAACCTTCAAGTACTATATTGAATAGATAAGGAGAGCATGGACAGCCTTGTCTCATCCCTGATTTTAGTAGAATTGCTTCAAGTTTCTCTCCATTTAGTTTGATGTTGGCTACTGGTTTGCTGTATATTGATTTTACTATGGTTAGGTATGGGCCTTGAATTCTGGATCTTTCCAAGACTTTTAACATGAAGGGATGTTAAATTCTTTCAAATGCTTTTTCAGCATCTAATGAAATGATCATGTGTTTTTTAATTTGAATTTGTTCATGTAGTCTATTATGTTGATGGATTTCCATGTACTGAGCCATCCCTGCATCCCTGGAATCTAGTCTACTTGATCGTGGTAAATGATCATTTTGATGTACTCTTGGATTCAGTTTGTGAGAATTTTATTGATTATTTTTGCATCAATATTCATGAGGTAAATTGATCTATAGTTCTCTTTCTTGGGTCTTTGTGTGATTTTGGTATCAGTTTAACTGTAGCTTCATAGAATTGATTGGGTAGTGTTTTCTCTGTTTCTATTTTGAAGAATAGTTTGAAGAGTATTTTTATTAGGTCTTCTTTGAAGGTCTGGTAGAATTCTGCACTAAACCCATCTCGTCCTGGGCTGTTTTTGGTTTGGAGACTTTCAATGACTGCTTCTATTTCTTTAGAGGATATGGGACTGTTTAGATGGTTTATCTGATCCTGATTTAACATTTGTACCTGGTTTCTGTCTAGAAAATTGTTCATTTCATCCAGATTTTACAGTTTTGTTGAGTCTTTTGTAGTAGAAACATGATATTTTGCATTTCCTCATTTTCTGTTGCTATACTTCCTTTTTCCTTTCTGATTTTATTAATTTGAATGCTTTTTCTATGTGTTCTGGTTAGTCTGACTAATGGTTTATCTATCTCACTGATTTTCTCAAAAAAAAAAAAACCCAGCTCCTTGGTTATTTGATTCTTTGTATAGTTTTTGTTTGTTTGTTTGTTTGTTTCTATGTGGTTGTTTTCAATCCTGAGTTTTATTATTTCCTGTCATCTGCTCCTCTTGGTTGTATTTGCTTCCTTTTGTTCTAGAGCTTTCAGGTCTGCTGTTAAGCTACTAGACTATGATCTCTCCAGTTTCTTTATGGAAGGACTCAGAGTTATGAGTTTTCCTCTTAGCACTGCTTTCATTGTGTCCCATAAGTTTTTGGTATGATGTATCTTCAGTTTCATTAAATTCTAAAAAGTCTTTAATTTGTTTCTGTTTTTCTTCCTTAGTCAAGTTATCATTGAGTAGAGCATTGTTTAGCTTCCATCTGTATGTGGGCTTTCCACTGCTTTTGTTATTATTGAAGATTAGCCTTAGTCAGCGTGATCTGATAGAATGCATGGGATTATTTCAATCTTCCAGTATCTGTTCAGGCCTATTTGTGTCTGGTTATATGGTCAGTTTTGGAGAAGGTATCATGAGGTACTGAGAAGTAGGTATATTCTTTTGTTTTAGGATGAAATGTTCTATAGATATCTGTTAAATCCATTTGGTCCATAACTTCTGTTAGTTTTATTTTGTCTCTGTCTAGTTTCTGTTTCTATGATCTATTCACTGATGAGAATGGGGTTTTGAAGTCTCCCACTATTATTGTGTGAGGTGCAATGTGTGATTTGGGCATTAGTAAAGTTTATTTTATGAATGTGGGTGTTCTTGCATTTGGAGCATAGATGTTCAGAATTGAAAGTTCTTGGTAGATTTTTTCTTTGATGAGTATGAAGTGCCCTTCCTTATTTTTTGATAACCTTTGTTTGAAGGTCAATTTTATTCAATATTTTAATGGCTACTCCAGCTTGTTTCTTGGGACCATTTGCTTGGAAAATTGTTTTCCAGCCTTTTACTCTGAGGTAGTGTCTGACTGTGTCACTGAGGTGCATTTCCTGTATGCAGCAAAATAGTCCTGTTTATGTATCCAGTCCATTAGTCTATGTCTTTTTATTGGGTAATTGAGTTCACTGCTGTTAAGAGACATTAAAGAATAGTGATTGTTGCTTCCTGTTATTTTGGTTGGTAGAGGTGGAATTACGTTTGTGTGACTATTTTCTTTTGGGTTTTTTGAAAGATTACTTTCTTGCTTTTTCTAGGTTGTAGTTTCTCTCCTTGTGTTGGAGTTTTCTATCTATTATCCTTTGTAGGGCTGGATATATGGAAAGATATTGTGTAAATTTGGTTTTTGTCATGGAATATCTTGGTTTCTCCATCTATGGTAATTGAGAGTTTTGCTGGGTATAATAGCCTGGGCTGTCATTTGTGTTCTCTTAGTGTCTGCTTGACATTGGCACAGGATCTTCTGGCTTTCATAATCTCTGCTGAGAAGTTAGGCATAATTCTTATAGGTATGCCTTTATATATTACTTGACCTTTTTCCCTAACTGCTTTTTATATTCTTTCTTTAGTACATTTGATGTTTTGATTATTATGTGACTGGAGGAATTTCTTTTCTGGTCCAATCTATTTGGAGTTCTGTAGGCTTCTTGTATGTTTGTCTGCATCTCTTTCTTTAGGTTTGAGCAGAAGTGGTGGTCTTATTTGAGCTCATAGGTGTGTCAGCATTACTGGTAGACCAGCTCTCTCTTAGTGGTATTTGTGTATGGAGACCTGTAGCCCAGGATTAGCTTGGGGTGCTATGGCACAAGATCAGCTCTGGGTGCAGACCTTGCCATGTCATAAAGTCTTGTTCTGTATATGACACCAGAGGGGAAGGCTAATTATTCAACAGGTATATCAAGAGCTACTGAATATTCATTCATCCTTTCATCCATTCATCCATTCATGTTGCTTTGAGACAGGATACACCAGTGTGGACTCAGACTACATATCTTCCAGACTCATATTTTTTAGTATTGGGATCATAGTTACATACTACTGTCATGGGTCACAGGAGAATATCTCTCATATTTAACTTTTTGCCCCCAGGTGGTAGCAATATTTTGGGTAGGTTTGGGAGGTTTAACCTTTTTGGAGAAAGTACTTCACTGGAGGTGGGCTTTGACATTTTAGACTCATATCAATTCTAGTTCATTCTCTGTTATATGCCTATAGTTGAATGTATGATCTCTCAGTTACCTGCTCCTGCCAGTATGCCTGCCAACTTTTGCCATGCTGTTCCTACTATTAGGGGCTCTGACCCTTTAAATACATAAGCTAAACTAAGGTCCCCTTTTTATAAGTTACCTTGTCCATAGGGTTTTATCATGACAGCAGAAGAATACTGAATACACATACTGTACCCAGCTTCATTTGATCACTTTGGTTGTGGATATTTGCACTTGTTATTTTACCATAAACTGTGCAAATGTTTGTATATGTAAAAAACTAGGTGATTTACACAGCAAAAATTTCTAACATTTAACTTGCATCATTAAACACTGAAATTCTCAAAGATTCAAATATTTACCCTCCTTTGTTAGGATATAGCCCAAATCATTTTTGCTTTATTCCTTCTTTTAACCCCATTTTCCTATTTCTAATTGTTTTTAATCTTTTGTCATGTACAGATCTTTGTCCTCAGGGTCTCATTTTCTACTTATAATATGTCACAATACCCATTCTTCCAAAAAATAATTTAAAGAAAAATTTTATAATAGTATAAAACTGTGTTATTAGTTATTATAATAGTTATATATATATATATATTTATAATAGTTATTATAAAAGCTTTTACCCTTACTCCAAGCATCTCACATGAAGAGTTTGTTACCATCAGTTGAGGATGGGAATAGATGCAGGTACAATTTCTCATCACCAGAATTTGAAAATGACAGATCTCCTAAGAAATTCAGATCTTACCTGTAATTTATTTCAGATATAGTAGAGTATTCTGTTATTCTAGCCTGAAGAAACAGTATTTGCTCTTAACAGGAGTCACTATTTTAAGCAGGCATATTATAAACTAGCTCATATTCTAATAATTTACTTTTGGTTTGATTTTCCATGCTATATCTTAATCATCTTCTACACAACATTCAGTAGAGATGAGAAATGATGTCACAGATACTTTATGCTATATTACCCATGGACAGTTCTGTAAATACATGTGCTTTGGCATTGCTTATTGGCTTCCTCGCTCTTTCTAAGGTGAAGTACAGATATTTCTATGTTGGCTCATTTGTCAGACCAGTAAAATATTTTCCATTATTTTTTATTTCTTAGATATAATTCTTCTACTATATAGTTAATTAAACTTTCAAATTATTGTGTACTTATTTCTTTATTAATCCCTTTTAATTAAATTTTCCTCTAGCTGGATGAGTAACAATTAAAAGAAATGGCTATTTTAAAGTATTTTCATATAAACAGTTGTTACATAAATTGAATTAGTTACTGCAAATATGCATTTACTTTTTCTTTTTGTTTGATCTTTGAAAATTTCAAATATGTATATAATGTATCTTATCATGTCTAACTCCGTCCCTTCATCACTCCCTACCTCTATCACTCCCTCCCTCCCCAAATACAACTGCCTCCTAACTATTGTTTACCTTTAAGATTTGTTTCATTTTTAAGTGTAGTGGTGGTGGTGGTGGTGGTAGTGTATGTGTATGTGTATGTGTATGTGTATGTGTATGTGTATGTGTGTGCATGTGTGTGGTTTTGTGGATATATGTGTGGGGGGTTATATATGTGAGTTAACTGTTTATATAATCCAGAAGGAGAATAAAATACCATGAATCTGGAGATGCAGTTGTGAGCCAACTGAGGTAGGTTCCAAGAACTGAATTGAGGTCCTTTAGAAGAGCAGTAAACACTTTATGTTCTGAGCCATCTATCCAGCCCCATGTCATTTTTAACAAATCACCCACAAAGTTCAATTACTACTGCCATTATGCAAATATGTGCATGGATTTGGATTGTTATCTACTGGGGCTTAGGCAATCTTCCAGTTGCCATTTCTCAAGAAAAGTGATTCTCCCTCTCCCAGAAGCCATCAACTTCCAGCAGCCCCCTGGGAAGGGGTGGGGTCTCAGGAGCCCAGTTTCTCTGTGTGCTGGATATTTTAAATATCTTGATGTGTGCAGGTACCTATAACTGCTGTAAGTTCATGTGAGCAACTATCACATTATGTCCAAAGGAAAGCATAGAGATTCATTTTCTAGTTATTTTATCTATGCTTCCTCCACTTGTATGGCTGTGCTGGTATGGAGGAAGTCTGATATAGATGCCCTTATGTGTCGATAAACACTCACTGTAACTTATTCTTTGCACTTTGAACACTTTGAGTCTCTTCATTAGCAGCTAACTACTACAGTAAGATGTTCTCTGCTCAAAGTTAAGTTCAATGCAAATCTGTGGACATTTACATAAATAATTATAGGGCAGTCTGATAAAATGAATTTGGCAAAATAAAATGAATTGGTTTCCTCTTTCATCCTATGAATTCCATGGCCATGGGTTTTGACCAAGTTTCCAATACCCATACATGAATTCCCCACAGAGGAGCAGGTCTCAGATCAAATCAAAAGAATAATTGGTTATCCCATAAACAGTCTTGCTACTATTGACATCAAGGGCACATCTTGTCTGGTGGGTCAGTATTGTTTAAAATATAGGTTCCAACACAGGGTAATGCCAGTGATGTCTAGTGGTTGTCAGCAGCCAGCAAAGCACACAGCAGCCTGGTGAAAGTGAGCTAACGGAGAGATAGATTCCTCGTTAGTTCAGGCTTGGTTTCTCTATGTTCTATAGCCAAAATGTGTGGTTTCTTCAGCAATAGGGCTTTACAATAAAAAAAACAAAAAACAAAACAGAAAACATGTCTTCCATAAATCTACTTCCTTAGAAAGATAAGATCTTGCTTTTGTAAGAATAATCCATGTAGATTTTAAGAAATGAACAAACACCATTTTTCTTTCTTGACCCTTTTATTATGAAAAGCACCCTGTGTCTATCCAGCTGTGTGGCTCTAGGCCAGTACTGTGAGTCACTGCCCTACATTCTGCATGTACAAACAGGAATTAACAGAAAGGAAAGGCAAGGATAGTGCTCTTGCGTCTTGCTTACAGTCAAACACCAGGGGAGGGAAGCTATTATATGAATCCCAGCAAAGTCTGATTTGCTGTAATTCTTTCAAATCACAAACATTTTGAGTTTTAGTTAGTTGAGAAGATTAAAAAGATAGAGTTAGGATAAAAAGAGAAATGGTCCTCAGAGAGAAATTTTGATTATGTTTTAGCTAGGAAATCCCTTGATAATGTTAACAAATACTTCCACTAAAATGTCATAAAAGCAAAATATCAATGAAGAAGTATAAAATGAATGTGTTTCTCAGATCCACGAATTTGCAATAAGTAATCTTAACAGGATGTTGGTATATCTCCTGTTGTTTAGTATCTCCCTCTGTTTCTGACTCTCTGTGTGTCTCTCTGTCTTTCTTTCTCTCTATATATTGATGTTTCTCTCTTTCTGTGTGTGTGGGGGGGGCATGTGTATGTGTGTTTGTGTGTGTGTGTTCATACTAATACCTGGGAAGAATATTATAAATCATATTGTGAAATATTTTAAAAATATTACTGATAGTTTTACAGCTAGTAAATTCAAGTTTCAGGGACAATGATCAGGTCCATACTGATAAGTCCTATGAGTGTTAGCTTACACTCATTTTCATGACCCCATTTTATATACTTCCCCAGTCCATTTCTTCCATTTTTCCTTTCTCTCCTGCTCTAATATCAGCACAAAAAAAAATTTAGTGAATCATTAGGGGTGGCTAATGTTTAGCAAGTCCCACACTATCTAGTAATTACATGATATCAGTAACTCCTCCACATGACCATTTTGCACTTGGATTCAAGGCAGGTTAAGCACATGGATTAAATAACATTGGTGGGAACCAGATGGTTTTAATCTAAGAGCAATTGTTCTCATAGACAATCAGATGAAGAACAGATTCACAAGCAAATTCCCATGCCACGTTGACTAGAAGCTAACAGTGGAGGCTGAGCTCCCACGCCCAGCTTCCCTCCCTAAGGAGAAGAGCAGTGAAAAAGAGCCCAAGGGCAAGAGTGAGTCTGAGGAGGAAGATACATTACACCATGTATCTGCTAGAGAAAAGTTTTCCCTTTTTATAAAACAGAGAGGAAAAAAATCTAGGATTTCAGGAAATCATCTATTTGGAAATCTCTAAACCTCAACACATTTATTCATTTTCATTTATTAGTTTATTTCATTCTTCCTTTAGATAAAGATATAATTCTTCTTTTAATGACATATGTAAGTTAATCTAGATCATAGATACTTTTGTGTGGAAAATTGGGGACATGAGACTGCTGTTAAGGATCCCTGAGAATTTGTTAAATAAAACACATAAGAAGTGCTTGTCTTTAAAGTCAGTATAGAATTCTTTAAAACCCCAGAGTTACTTCTCCAAATGGCTACAAGTCCTTTTTTCATGAACAGAAAAATGTCAGTAATTTTCTTGTGGTCTCTAACAGTTAAGTATTGTATAAATATTGTTGACAGTGTGAGTGCTGTTATTTTTATTCTGACTTTACTAAGTCCATTTACTGAAGCCTTCTCTGGTAAAAGCTCTGGAAAGCTTCAAGTACATACGATCAAAAACAATGATGAACTCCCTTAGGAATGCAGTTTCACTAAACACCCCATGAACAGGGCCTTCTTGAAGCTGGGAAAATGTTGTAAAGTATGGTATAAATATCCATATGAGGGGGCAAATCAACATTGGACATTTCAGTCTTCCTCTTTGGGCTTCAGTGAACCAAAAATAAGAGCACATAATAGAAGATGGAGAAATGAGACACAATGTGGGAGAAAAAGGAAGTGACAAAAAGAGACCGAGGAAGGATCAGGGAAGAAAGAAGGATTTGAATTCTGAGCCAAAAACGAGCTTCGGTGACTACAGCTTACTGAACAGGGTAGGAGGTGCTATAGCCCTTTGGCTGGTAGGCAACTTTGGCATATATAGCCTTTCTGAGATAAGGTTAGCTGACAGACATGAAGCTAGAGGACCACTGCCAAGATTTTACTGTTCATTTTTCATTCAAATAAAAAATATTAGAGGCCCATAAACATGTTTGGGAATTGTGAGCCTAACTAATAATGGAAAAGGATTGAAGATTTTAGTCCCATATACTATTGCAGCTTCCTCTGTGTTGTTCACTATCATCATCTAGCAATATTAATGTCTCCTCCAAACGAATCACTTTTGGTTTAGATGCACTATTTCTTGTCCTATCCCAGAAATTGGGACAATCATCTCTTTAGAAATAGACTTTGTAGTTTCTGTGAATTTCTCCCACATCGAGGGACAAAGAATATGAAAACAAAGAAATGTAGAGTCATTTGAAAAAAGGAGATGATACTACATAAAAAAAATCACTCTCACTGGGCTGTGGTGGCACACAGCAATAATCCCAGCACTTGGGTTGCAGAGGCAGCCGGATCTCTAAGCTTGAGGCCAGCCTGGCCTATAGAGTGAGTTTCAGGACAGCCAGGGCTACACAGAGAAACCCTGTCTTGAAAAACAAAACAAAACAAAACAAAACAAAATAATCACTGTCTAACATCTTCAATGAACATAGTAACAAAATTTCTTTCATGGAAAAACTGATTTTATTTACGATACTGCTTTATAGACATTTAAGTTACAAAGACTATAGCATCTATGTGGGAAAGAGAGACACACATACATAATTTGTCTAACATCATAAAGGGTATTGGCCTTCATTTGTTTTAGTACTGTTTTGAAAGTGTTGGGTTTATTGCACTAGTTATTAATCAGTAGAGGGTAGTAGTGAGCAGTGAGCACCTTCAAGTTCCAAGGGACCAGCCCAAAGTCATCAGAGCAAACTTGAGAAGAAGCCAGACACAAACCACCACCCTCCTAAAAAAGAAGAAATGTGGTTTTGTATCCAGCATTGTATTTCTTGTTTTATACTCTGATTCTCTTCCATCATCCCCAAAGCTTCAATACAGTGTGCTACAAAAGAACCTGTGCTAGTGGTAACCTAGGGGGATTTCTGTGCACACTTAGGAGCTGGATGGCATATGGAGAGAACAGCTCCATGAGCAATAAGACAGTGATGAACAAAGGTGTTCTGGAAGAAACATAAAGCATCCCAGGGAAAACACACATGCCCTTGTGATCCAGCAATCCCCAGAACTATAAGCAAAGGCTAAGTGAATACAGCTCTATTCATCTACAAAAGTAAATTATTTCAGATGTTAGTTAAATAAAATTAGAATATCTAAATATCTCAGAAGCAGTATACTTCAGAAGCAGTGTACTTATTGAGAAAATAATTCTCATCTAAAATGACGAAAAGGTGGGAAAGATTAAGAATACTCAAAAGAAGAGATGGTCTCTATCTATGCTATGTATACATGGTAGAGATAAGTGTGTTATGGGGAGTATAGAGCTCAGTTATGTCAGCCTCTGAACTTCAGACATGAGTTCAGTCATCTTGTAATGGTGGAGCTGAACTGCTCTCAGGAATATAATTGAAAGAATATTTATTTGATATTAATTTCTATATCTCTTAAATATTCCTGCATAAACATTTTGAACAGCATTTAAATAATAGAAATGTGACTGCTATTTATCAAATCAAACATTCAGTAAACAAACTAATCATTTTATGTTGCAAAAACATAGTACTAGAGTACCTCTTGCCATTTAATTGAGGCTTATTATGGTAATTATGTGAGGTAAATGCAGTATGTTTCATGGTTGTCATTATCCATATTGATCTTCTCAACACTGGAGAACCTCTACTGTTCAGTAGATTGAGTAATCTGATGTATAACATAGTCTCAGGAGCATCCTATATGACATATTTGTTCTTTAAACAGGAGTTATAAAATAACTATTGGCTGCTATAGTGAAATTTATTAATTTAAGTAATATCAATTCTAGTAACATAGCTGTATTAATGTTCACTTATTTGGGGGATTGCTCATGACTTTCAGAAATATTTTTATATTTGACTGTATTCTTTTGTTAAGCTTTTATTCCGACAACATTGTAAGTCCACAAAATTAGGAGTAGAATCCCTGAGGCTCCCCCTTTGACAGATGTACTTGGCAGAAGGTCAGCATCTGATGATAGCACATCACATCTTTAAGCCTAAAATATATGTTTAATTTCCCTGAAGTTCTTTGTGAACACACAGATGGCCCTTGCACACCAAGGTGCCTTGTGGATAAGTAGAAGCTATTTGTACTCTGTTGTACTGTTGGTCACGAAGAATTTTTTAATGTTTCATGCTTGGATGAGACAGATATTACATTAATAAGAAATAAGTATATTTAGTTTTTTATTAGAGATTTTCTTAAGAAAATTAATATACTTGATCTGGTATTGGGTGAGGGAAAAGGACTAAAGCCAGGAGGACCAGCAGAAAGAATGGAAACAGGCAACCTTGGAAGACAGGAGGTTGGGGGGACCCTCCAGAATATACCAGAGACCTGGGAGATGAGAGACTCTAAGGATTCAAAATGAGGGACCTGAGATGATATGCCCAACAGTAGGGAGAGGGAACTTATAGATCCCACCTAAAACAGGAAGCCATGGAATCAAATAAGGAAGAGGGGGGCCATCCCACCATCATAACTCTGACCCATAATTGTTCCTGTCTGAAAGAATTACTGAGATGGAAATGGAGAGGAGCCTGAGGAAAAGAAGGTCCAGCGATAGGCCCAATATGGGATCTATCTCAAGGGGAGGTCCCAAGGTCTGACACTATTACTGAGACGATGGAGCACTCACAAAAAGGGACCTAGCATGACTACTCTCTGAAAGACCCAACAAGCAGCTGAAAGAGTCAGATGCAGATATTTGCACCCAACCATTGGACAGAAGCAGCTGAACCCTATTGTTGAATTAGGGAAGGCTGAAAGAAGCTGAGGAGAAGGGTGATCCTGTAGGAGGACCAGCAGTCTCAATTAATCTGGACCCCTGAGATCTCTCAAAAACTGGACCACCAAACAGGCAGCATACACCAGCTGATTATGAGGCTCTCAACACACATACAGTAGAGGACTGCTGAGTATGTGTTCATTCAGAGATGATGCACCTAACTCTCAAGAGACTGGAGGCCCCAGGGAGTTTACAGGTCAGGTGGGGTTGGGGGTGGGGTCATCCACGTGGAGACAGGGGGTGGGGAGGAGGTATGGGATATGGAATAGCCGGAGGATGGACAGGGGTGGGAGGAATAAATTATGGATTGTAAAAAAATTAATTAATTAATAAAAATATATAAAGAAAGAAAATTAATATATCATGATTTAGTAATCTTATATGAAATTATGGGCCAGAAAACTGCAGTAAGAATGTGTGCCAGACTTAAAGAAATGTTCAAAATGCTTAGTCATCAGGGAAATGCAACTCAAAATGACCCTGAGGTTCCACCTTACACCAATCAGAATGGCTAAGATCAAAACCTCAGGTAACAGCACAAGTTGGTGAGAATGTGGAGAAAGAGGAACACTCCTCCATTGGTGGTGGGATTGCAAACTGGTACAACCACTCTAGAAATCAACCTAGAGGTTCCTCAGAAAATTGGAAATAGATCTACCTGAAGACCCAGCTATACCACTCTTGGGCATATACCCAATAAATGCATCACCATGCCACAGGAGCATGTGCTCCACTATGTTCATATCAGCCTTATTTGTGATATTCAGAAACTGGAAACAACCCAGATGTTCCACAACAGAACAATGGATACAGAAAATGTGGTTCATTTACACAATGGAGTACTACTCAGCTATAAAGAATATAGATGTCACGAGTATTGCAGGCAAATGGATGGAACTAGTGAAGTAATTATCCTGAGTGAGGTAATTCAGATGCAAATGGATTCATTAATATGTCACTAATATGCATGGTATGTACTCACTAATAACTGTATATTACCCCCCCCCCAAAAAAAATGTACAGAATACCCAGGATATAATCCACAGAACTCAAGAAGTTTAACAAGCAGAAGGCCCCAAGTGAAGATGCCTCAATCCCACTTAAAAGGGAGAAGCAATCACAGGGAGCAGAGAGGGTGGGAGGAACAGGGCTGGGAGAGGAGACAGGGAGGGGAAAGGGGGAACATGATCAAGTATTGGGTGGGGAACAGGACTGAAGCCCTGAAAGCCAACAGAAAGAATGGAAACAGGCAACCCCAGGAAGTAGGAGTTGGGCGACCCTCTAGAATGCACCAGAGAACTGGCAGGTGAGAGACTCTCAGGACTCAAAGGGAGCAACTTTAGGCAACAGTGGGGAGAAGGAACTTGTAGAGTCCACCTCCAGTAGAAAGACAGAGCATCAAGTGGACACTAAGGCACCAGCCAGACAGCATACACTAACTGTTCAAGCCCCTCTCCCCCAACACATATACAGCAGAGGACTGCCTGGTCTGGCCTCAATGAGAGAAGATGCACCTAACCCTCAAGAGACTTGAGGCCCCAGGGCTTGGGTGATCTGGTGTAGTGGGGACAACTTCTTGCAGAAGGGGAAGAAAGAATGGGATGAGGAACTGTGGGAGGGCCGAGCTGGAGTGGGGTAGCAACTGGACTATAAGGAAAGATTAAACATAATTTAAAAAAATGATTGATCAGAGGTAGTACATTTGAGTGTCTATTAAATCACATGTATCAAGTACTAAAAACAAAAATGAAAGAAAGAAAGAAACGTGTTAAATGTCTTTAACTGTCAAGTTGCCACAATCTAAAATCACCTGGGAAGCAAGTATCAATATAGGAAGGTTATAGGAATGTCTTGATTCTTAACTGTTGTTTGAAGACCTAGATTATTATCACTATTCCCTGGACAGCAAAATCTAAGCTCTATAAGACAAAACAAGGCTCTATGAAAAGTAGCACAGTGGTATGTTTTTCTCTGCTCTGGATTACAAGTATTGTGTGATGGATTGCTTGAATTCCTGTCTTTAAAATGGGCTAAAATCTGGGATTTTAAGGCAAATAAGTGCTGAATGTAATACCAAATGTCAGAACTGTGACTGAAGCTTGCTGGAGTATGCAGACATTGCAATCTTAAAGGCACAGCACTGTTTGCATTTGTTGACTGACAGTAGAGGCATCTGTGAGATCCATTTCTATTATGTCTAATGGTCTGTGAACACAGAATTTTACCCACTTCTTTCTTACCATTTCCAAAGTTTAGCCTCAAGCCTAAGTTCCTTCTGTTTATACTCAGTAATGATTCTACACTAAACTCTGAGAAATAAAAATAAATGGTGTAGCTTAGTATGCAATCATTTCAGTTTCATAAATGCAGCATTTAGGATATTAACAAAGTGGTTGGAATGTAAGTGAACCCTTTTGTGTGACTTAAAATCCATTCTGGATGTCTGGTAATATTACAAGGCCTATAAAATAAGAGTGGGCCACCAAGGCAGCTCTGATAAGAGATGGCCTCAGAAACATGTCACAGGAAAGCCAGCCAGCAGCTCAGATAGAAGGTAAGCCCCAAACAGTCCTGATAAGCTAAGGAACTTAGCCAGACATGGCATTGATGTGCTAGAGAGGGAGCCAGCCCCAAACTATCAGCCCTCATAGCATAAAGCTACAGCCAATGGAATGATACAAAATTGAAACTGTGGAAATTCTCTTTATGATCTTACTGCCACAGACATGGCTTCTCTACCCACTGTATTGATATACATCAGTGAAAGGACTCAAGACTCTGCATGACCCTGGCCTCAGCACTACTGAACTTCCAGGACTGTCTCTGTGCTCACACTTGCCTTCCGGTCAGTGGTAGACACTGCCAACACTCTCAAGGGCTTTCCTGGACCTCCATCATTGGCCATCTTCTCTGTGTACCACAGCTGAAGTGCTTTATGTGGATGAGGTTCAAGCCTGCAAGCTTCTGAACTATCCTTGATGGAGGACGTTTTCCCAGTGGAAACCTGCAGAATTTTCTGCCCAATTGCCAACTTGGGGAGATGGCCGATTCACTTTTATATTCGCATGATAGTATAAGTAATGTTTGTGTGAATAAACAAAGCATACTTGACAGATAAGTCTTGTGGATATTCTAATTGCTGGAACCCTCACAGCAAGTAGGATATGCTCTCATTAATAATAAAATTGGGGCTTACTTTGGGATCAGGAGTAATGCCTTATCTTCTCAGTTTTTATTTTAAAGAACTTTATATAAGAACAGATAAGAATGTATAGGTAGATTGAGTAGCACTGTATGAGCTGTCTCTGGGATAAAGCTTTGTTGATAAAACCTAAAGAAAATGTTCCTTTTTCTTCTTTAAGTGGTAGATGGTTATCCAATCATCTTACATGAATAATTTGATATCACTGTGACCAATTATCCAAGAAATATAATTTATAAGACTATTTATTTTCACTTATCATTCAGAATTTTCAGCCTTTAGTTTAAAGATGCATTGCATCTGGGCCTAGATAAGACAGAGAGTCATGGTGGCGGAGCATGTGGAGGGGAAGGCTACTCTTATCATTGTGAACAAGATGATAAAAAGGAAACAATGGGTTGTGAACCAGAAGCAACTTCCAACAAAGGAACTGGAGGGCGCACCAGCACCAGGGAAGCTTCCACACCGATAAGCCTGATACAGGGACTTGGCAATGTCTCAGCTCTCAAAGAGAATGGCATTTTTTGTTTTCAAAATCACTAAAATTCAGCTCAAACATTCATGATTTTTTAAGGTAATTAAATCACACTTCTTGTTAATACTGAAATAATTTCTTGCTTACAAATTCCCCATATAATATATTTTTCTCAATTCTTTTCATTTTAATAATATTCTAGGATTTCAGAGGGAATTAATATGTTGCTACAAATCCATACTATAGTATTGTCAATTAGCATTAATTAATGATTTTTAGGAAAGAAAACTAGATAGGAACACAACTAGTGTTCAAAATCATTCAGATTAGTAGTAACAGTGCAAGAATATCCTGACAGTCTGAAGCAGGCCTTCATTCTTTCATGCATGCACCTTTCAGTTAGTGTGCACCCATAAGCAGATAACTTATTTAACAGAAGTAACTTATTTCCATCCTCAGCTGGATGAAATTTGATTTGAAAATGTGTGAATATGGTGGATATAGATCTAAAATCTATTACATCTATGAAAATAGTCTTCATTTTTAAATAATGTAAGCTAATTTTTTAAAGTTATTAGTAAAATGTTTATGTCTTTAAATTTTCTATTGGCATGATAAAATACCATGGCAAAGGTAACTTGTGAAAGAAAGCATTTAATTTAGGAGCTCATGGTTTTAGAGGACTAGAATTCATGATGGACCATCATGACCAGGAGCATACCAAAGGCAGGTAGGCATGACTATTAAGCAGTAACTGAGAATTTACAGCTGTTCCACAAGCATAACACCAAGAACTGTGTGAACTTGTACACCTGCATATGATTAGAACATCTTTGCAGACAGTGTGTCTGAAATAGGATTAATATTTATAGCAAATAAAGAACTCAAAAAAATAAACTTCATCTCCCCCAAAAAAGACAACAAATCAAACCAAATCAATCAATCAATGGACTGGTAAAATGAACAACCAATTCTCAAAAGATAAAATAAAAATAGCCAATAAACACATTTTTTTAAAAGAAGTATAATATCCTTATCCATCAGAGAAATGAAAATTAAAGCTATATTGAGCCTCCATCTCATCCAAATCAGAATGGTCATCATTAAGGAAACAATGGAGCTAGAAAGATGGCTCAAAGGCTAAGAACACTGGCTGCTCTTCTAGAGGACCTGCAATCGGTCTCCAACATTTACATAAAAGCTTACAATCATCAGTAATTCTAGCTCCATGGCATTAGTTGCCCCCTTCCAGTCTTGTAAGTACTAAGCACATACATGGTTCACAGACATACATTCATTCCAAACACCCACATACATTAAAATAATTTTTAACTTTTTAAAAGGGAAGCTGATTGAGAAAATAAGTAAGCTAACTACAGATCTTCATCTGTCTCTCCCACCTGTCCACCAAATCCAGTCCCCCTGTTCCATGCCTAGCTCTGCAACAGACCACCTGCTGAGGCCTCCCTCTATCCTCACTCCCAAACCACCTTCACTGGATAACATAGTTTCCCTTCCTAACTTTACTCTCATCACTCATTTCTTTATCCCAACTCTAACTCCAGCAGGCAATCCCTGGAAACCCACTGGGCATCCAGCTGAGCAAGTAAAGCAGGTCTTTACCCTTCCCTCTGCTCCCAGGTCCAAATTCCCAAGTCCCACCCTAGTTCTGTAGCAGATTTTCTGTTGTGGCATCTGCTCACTTTCTGCCCCCATTCCTGAAGAACGAAGTGGGTGGAATACCCTGCTTTCTTCCTTTCTGTGGACTCCTTCAGACCTTGCCTCCTAGCCCATCCCTGTTCCTAAATGTCAGATCCCAGTGACTAAAAATAAATTTTTAGCCCAAGTGTCTACACTATCAGGATCTCAGAAGAATTTCTGTGACAACACACAGATACCATACTCTCCCCCAAAGGAGAGGGCAGCAGAAAACTAGGAATAAAACACTCACACAACAAAGACAAAACAAAGACAAGATCATCCCCTAAAATTAAAATCTCACTAAATCCATCTGCCTACACACTTGAAGGAAAAGACAAATGATAACAGTAGCAAAGCACTGGAGCTCAACGAACCTACCATAGCAGGCCCTGAGTACTGCAACATAGCTGAAGCCGAAGACAAAGGCTTTAAAATAGCCTTTATGTACATGATAGACATCCTTAAAAAGGACATGAAAATACCTTTTTCTCCATTCTTCCAGGTCCGTGAGTAGAAAAAAACAAAGAGTGGATGGAAATGAATAAAACAGTTCAAGACCTGGAAGTGAAAATAGAATCAATAAAGAAAACTAAATATAAAGAAAATTTGGCAATAAAAGAAAAGGATACTGAAAGGGGAACCTCAGAAGCAAGCCTCACAGACAAAATACAAGGGATAAAGAAGAAAATCACAAGCATTGAGGATACTCAATTAGTAGAAGAAACTAATGCCTTGGTCCAAGAGAATACTACACCTGGAATAATCCTCAAACAAAAATTCTAGGGAATCTGGGACACTATGAAAAAACAAAATCTAAGAATAATAGGAATAGAGGAAGAAAAATAATATCATCTCAAAGACCCAGAAAATATATTCAACAACATCATAGAGGAGAATTTACCTAACCTAAAAAAAAAAGAGATACTTATCAAGATACAAGCGTACAGAACACCAAATAAACTGGACCAGGGAAGAAAGTCTCATCAAATAACAATAACAAAACATTAAATGTTCAGAACAACAACAACAAAATTAAAAGATGCAAGGAAAAAATAAAATAACATAGAAAAACAGATCATTTAGAATTTAATACATGTGACTCTACAATGGAGACTCTAAAAACCAGATGACCTGGAGAGATGTACTACAGATTCTGAAAGACCACATATGCCAACTCAGCCTACTATTCCCTGCAAAACTTTGACTAACAATACATGGAAGAAAACAAGGCATTTCATGATAAAACCAAATTTAATATTAGTCTACAAATCCAGCCCTCCAGAAAGCACTCAAAAGAAAACTCCAGCCTGAAGTTAACTACACCCAAGAAAACAAAAAGAACAAATATTCAGACCAGAAAATCTAAGAGGGAAAACACACATGTACATATACCAACAACAACAACATAAACAACAACCCTGGCACCACC
>JADRCD010210739.1:0-16659 GCA_019843815.1 Montemys delectorum
CTGATGAATATTTATGTGAATTTTGGAGATATAAATGTCACTTAAAAATGAACACTCATAGTAAGTTGACATCGTTCTAAGGCCAATTCGAGCTGTATTTTCAAAAAGCAAGGCAACAATGGACTCATGTCTTCACAAGAGTGAATGCAGAAGAGTTGGGTTTTCAGTGTATGGGAGAAAGGAGATAACATGAAGGAAGTTTTTTATTGGATGAGCCTTTGTCAATCAAGCCTCAGTTTATCCTGATGTCTATAGACTTTGGAAGATATCAAACTCCTCTATCCTATTTAGTAGCCACAAAATCAAAATCTTAGGTGCAGCTCCGGATCTCCATTTTTTATTAGGTTCTTAGTGTGCATAACCAAATTCAAAATGTTATGATACAGCCTTGGAGTTCACAGAGTCTACACAGTGAACCTCACTGTACTGGCTAGTTTTGTGTGTCAACTTGACACAGGCTAGAGTTATCACAGAGAAAGGAGCTTCAGTTGGGGAAATGCCTCCATGAGATCCAGCTGTGGGACATTTTCTCAATTACTGATCAAAGGGGTAGGGCCATCCCTGGGCTGGAAGTCTTGGGTTCTATAAGAGAGTAGGCTGAGCAAGCCAGGAGAAAGCAAGCCAGCAAGGAACATCTCTCCATGGCCTCTGCATCAGCTCCTGCTTCCTGTCCTGCTTGAGTTCCAGTCCTGACTTCCTCTGGTGATCAACAGCCATGTTGAAGTAAGCTCAATAAACCCTTTCCTCCCCAACTTGCTTCTTGGTCATGATGTTTGTGCAGGAATAGAAAACCTGACTAAGACAATCACTGATGTGCTCCTGAAAAATTCTATTCAAGTTTTCAGAAGATGCTATATATTTGGTAGAACTTAATTCTCCAAATTTTCCCTTGGTTTAAAAGCAAGGGGAAATAGGGGAAGCAAGGGGAAGGGGTTTGAATCTTCTGGATTTCAAATAGATATCCAGAAGATACAAACCTATATTTCCAGGCTGGGCTTAAATGGAATCCCCTTCTCTGGCTATCTCTCTCTGTGTGTCCTCTTTCTGTATGTGTGTGCATATATGTGTGAATCTCTGTGTGTGTAGTGTTATTATGATGTATGCACATACTTGTGTTAGTAGATGCACTTGTAGAGGTCAGCGCTCTATTATTTGGGTATTTCTCCATTGTTTTCCCCTTTTTTGTCTTTTAATAATTATTCTGGTACTGAACCTGCAGCTCTCTGCTTTGGCTAAGCACTACTGGGATTCACTTGTCTTGACTCCCCATGCACAACATAGTGTTACAGATTCACCCTGACATTGTTAGCTTTGTAGATTGATACTAAGGATGATAAGTGGTGCCCTTAGACTTGAGCGGCAAGGAATTTACTCAGGAAGACAGCTCTCCAGCCCTAAGCTCTATATCTTTTATGAATGAAAGCTACTTTTAAATAATAGCAGGCAGGTGGTTCTACATGCATAGTATATAAAGGTGAGAAACTTAGATAGAGGCCAGTAGGAATAAAGGTGTGAGATCCGAAAACAGAAGTGAGGAGGGGGTGCAAGATGGACAGGAGTGCACAGAAGATTTTAGCTTATTACATTGTTCTGTGACAAAGACAAGAGTATCAGATGGCTCTTGACATATCCGACATCTATTCCCTTGGAAAGGCTCACCTTAACAAGGCTCTCAGGAGCTGAGGATGAACAATTTAAATTTTTATTACAAAGAGGCAGCACAGGAGGGAGGCTGTAATAAGCTTGGCATTATGCAGACTGCCACTCTGTCTTAAACATAGGAACATATGGTTCATTTGCCTACTTGATACTCATACTACCTGATGGACTAAACAATATTACATTAAGTAGTTGGAGATACAAAATAAAATCAGGTTTATTTGCTTCTTGTATTAGGAGGTTCTGAGAGCATCAAGAAGACATACAGAAACCTTTTTATTTTTTATTTCTTAGCTCTTGCTGGATGATGATTAAAGCAGCAAGGAAACCTGTGTACGGAAGGGTTGTTTTATTATTAAGCTAGCACTTTGGAGACTAGGCAAGAGGAGAACCTATATAATAATCACTCAGAAGGTAGTTACTGTAAAATATAGAGAAGCATCTAGCAGTGAGAATCAAAAATCTGACTCTCTTACATCTATGAGGCCAGATTATTGCTGCCTGATGCCATACAAGTGAAAGAGCCACTAAAAGGTTCTAGGGGAACAAAGCAATGATATATGAATGAGACTTTGACTCTAAATAAAATGACTGCTTTCGCCAGGTAATTTACTCTGGAAAAGAATAAATTCAAACACATTCTCTCCTCTCTCTCTTGCTCTCTCTGTCTGTCTGTCTCTCTCTCTCTGTCTCTCTGTCTCTCTGTCTCTGTCTCTGTCTCTCTGTCTCTGTCTCTCTCTCTCTCTCTCTCTCTCTCTCTCTCTCTGTGTGTGTGTGTGTGTGTGTGTGTGTATGTATGGGTGTGTGTGTGTGTGTGTATGTATGGGTGAGTGTGTGTGTGTGTGTGTGTGTGTGTGTGTGTGTGTGTGTGTTAAGCACCATGCTTTCAGGCTTTCAGACATGTCTTCCCATGTTTAACTTTTCCCTTTGGAGAACAGTTAGAGATAATTTATTCAATAGCAGAGAGTGGGTGTCACAGATAATGCCCTCCCACATCCTCTTTCTTGTTTTTTCCTCTTCTGCAATTTCCTACTTCCTCTATTTTTTTCTGACATCTTTGTATCCTTTTCTTAATCCTTTTCCACAATTCAATGCTTTGCACAGAGAAGTCTTGGTGCTATTGTAAAAAGATGGAGATAGAGTATGCCTATTATAAATTTGGTGCTTGAAGACAAATATACAGAGTAACCAGCATTTTCAGTAACTGAGTGATTATGCAACACTTAGTAGACTTATATGTTCCTTCACTTATAATGCATAAGAATATATGCAAGGACTAAGGGTGGTACTACAGATTGGGCAATGCACATAGAATTTGTGAGTCAATGAAGTTTGTTCACAAACATAGAATTTAAATAAATAGGTTGAGGTGATAGAAGCTATCTCCAAAGGAATAGATGTTCTCTTATTTCAAACCTGTGGGAAATGAGTACATTCTGAGAGCAACTACCTCCACCATGGGTCAGAATTTCTCCTTTGTAGGGAAGTTGACTGGGGATGCTGAAGTTTCTTCATATGGAATCTTTAAATTACCTGGGGGAAGATGACACCAGTGTAATGTATACTCTGTTAGAATATTGATCCTTAGTTCTATATCACTACATGGAAAATATGTTTGTTTTGAGATATGTACAGTGATTATTTTTACAATTATTGAATGTCTACCTGGCTGTAGCTGTGTTTTATTTCACTTCTGTATTTTTGGTAATAACGTAGAAATTCACCTTATGGATTCCATCGAGATTCTTCCAATAATAGGACAAAATTAATGCTCTGTTTCTCTTGGTTCTTGTGGTTTGGAGGTCTGATGGCCACTACCATTAATGGTTAGATGATCATGCACAGTGTTTAATGTTGCTTGTGAGAGCACACGGTTGAGCCGTCTGTTCAGCAGGTTAACATTTCTCATTAAATTCAGGACATGATCCCTGAATAGGTAGACAAAACTGACTAGGCATAAGGGGATGCATTTAGGGTTTTTGATTTCTGTCAGGTCACAGGCTAAGTAGATAAAGAGGAAAAGAGGTGATTAATCAAACTTAGCAGATGTGGGATTAATTCCCTCTGTGGCCAGAGAATGCCTTGAAGACAGGAGCTTCTTCAGCTTTCATCTTGACCTCTCAAGGTGAGGTTTTGGTTGCTCTTGTGTTTATAAGTGTACACAGGCATCCACGGAACTGCCCAGAGGTCAAATGACTGCTAAACCAGCTTACTGAGGTCATAGAACACATGGAGACTTCCTGTCCTTCTGTATAGGCTTTGCCATTTGTATTTCAGACCGCCATCTGTGAGAGACAAGGACTATTTTCTCCAAAATGGTTCAACTGAGAATCAGAAAAACTGAAGAATTTGCTAAAAGCTATCAACTGAATGAGAAATAAAATTGAGGCCTCAACCAACAGTCTTTGACTCCAAATAACTTTAAGAAAAAGCAATGTTTAAAAGAAAGGACAGAGAGAAGGTTATATACCTAGAGCTACCTAGTTTAACACTTTAGCCCCAGGTACAGTGTAGTAATTTCAATAGAATAGGTGTTGAGTGAATATTTGTAAAATTCACGAAAGAAGTAGCAAATGAGCACATTATGGTTTTATTAATGTTCAAAGTTTTAGTTTGATTGCAGGTGGTAGGGTGAATTAGAAACATAGGCTCAGCTCTCTAAATATTTCATATGGTGGTAATGTTTAGAAGTAGGTAATTGAACTTTAGGAGGTGGAAGCCTACTAGGAAGTATGTCATTGTGGGCAGCCTTTAAAAGTAAATAGCCTTCACCAGTTTCCGGGTCTTGCTCTCTTTGCTTCCTGAGTGAGGCTGAAGATGTGATATCACAGCTTATTGCCACTTCTCCTGGTGCCATGCCTTGCCCATCATTTTGGACTTTTCTTCTGGAACTGTAAGCCCAAATACACTCTTCCCTCAGTGACGTTTGGCCATGGTGTTTTGTCATTATAAAAAGAAAATTAATCTCCCCTGCCACCCAGCAATGGGCAAAGAGATTCCTTGTTGCTGGTGGCATTCGTATGTCGGTCAGGGGCAGAGCAGATGGCAGTTCTTTGCTCATCCTAGCTTGATGCTGATCATGGTAGCCAAAGCTCTCTTATGCCTGAAAATTATAAAAACCAAATCAAATAAAATCAAGGCAGTGCAGCATGGGAGAAGGAAGACAGACAGAGGTAGACTGCCATGCCACCCATAGACCTGCCCTCTAATATACAGCCTAGACTGGCTATAGACACCAGCTTGCTGCTACAGCATGCAGCAATATGGGTGATAGATGTTTCCCAGATGCCTGCCAGTCTGCAGTAGGAGCCATGACAGTACATGTGTGATCAGATGGGAGAGATAGAAAAATAGAACAGCGTGAGCATTACAAAGAAAAATGGAACTGCCAACTCAGAAGTGGAAAGGAGTAGACTCTGAGAGTGACTAGACCTGACACTTTTGCCTATGGGGAGGTCCCAGCCTGAGCTGCCACTGATGACCATGTCTGAGTCTATGGAGGGATGGTGATGATGTCAGTGTCTCAGAGGACCATTAGAGAATATGGTAATATCCCTGGGCAGGACAGTCACAAGGGACCACAAGGATGTCCAGGATCTGTGCATAACTGGCTCTGATCCTCACTAGATGTAGTGCTCTGGAGAGTTGATCTCATCTTTCACCAATGGCAGCACTGGGTTGAGCAGGTCCAGTACCTCAACTGGCAGTACAGTAGTGCTGGTCCTGGTGGCAAGAGTACAGGTGAATCATTCTCAGGGGTTGAGAGCACAGGAGAAGTGCCCTTACCAGTTGTCAAGCATGAGGTGGTGTGGGTGTGAGGGTGAGGCCCTACCCCTACCTGCTGGATGCCTGCAGTGACCAGGAAATCTGGTGTACTATGGGCACGGGAGTGAGAGAACAAGCCCTATCCCCTCAATGCCTGTAGCACTCAGGAAGCTGGGCCCACCACCTCACTTAGGCAACACAGAGGAACTAGCATTGATGGCAAAGGCACTGGTGAGCCAGTCCAAGGGTGTAAAAACAAAAGCAGGAAAGCTAGACCAATCCCATAGAAGCTGCAGCATTTGGGAGAGTGAGCACCGAACCTTGGCTGGGCAGCATAGTAAGCTGGCTCTGGAGGTGTGTGTGGGATAAGTCGGCCCATGAGCACGAGAGCAGGAAAGCTGATCCTGAATCCTGCCGATGGATGGTGGCATTGCGTGGCCTAACCTGAGCCGTGGTGGAGACTACACCCTAGTGCAGATAATGGAGAACTGGCTGACTGAGGAGCTCAGGTACCATCCAGGCACAGCCCAGATCCAGGGCTCTGAAATGGCCCACCCCAAAATCTGTATAACCTGTGAATGATGCGGGCACATAAAAGAGTCTGTCCTGCTGTTCCAAAGTTTTAGGATCTCCATGACACAGGGCAACGACAGGATAACAGGAAGAGTCCCAGTGAAGAACCAATATTGATGGTGTCCGCAGAAGCCAGAGGTCTCGAACTAGACCACTGGCTCACTGCAAAGAATATTTGCAAGTGAAAATGAATTGACAGAGAGATATAATATGGAAAAAATACATTGTGTCACACTATAGCTTCCATGATATGATGTTTTTTGATGCTTTATTGTTGTTTGTTGTTGTTGCTAATGTGTGTGTGTGTGTGTGTTTTATTTTGTGGGGGAGGTTGTAAGGGCAAAAGGTTGATATGAGGGGTCAGAGAGATGAGCAGGACTAGGGTTCATGATGTGAAACTCATAAAGAAAAAGTTACCACCCCAATAAGAGAAAAGTAGCTGATATAATGTGCATCCACAAAAAAAAAAAAAAGTAAAAGAAAAAGAAAGGAAGCATTTATTACAGGAAATAAAAAAATAATATTTATTCAATGTGTTATATCCTAGCTTGTGTTGAGTGTTCAGACTGTCAGGTTGAAGGAACAAATGGGATCAATATCTCCTAGGGTTTTTCCTTTTAACCATATAATTCTTCTTAAAATTTGAATCCCCTCACCTGATTTGATTGGTGATTCTTAGAAATGATCCTGCATAGCTTAGGAATTTGCACACCTGAGTAAATCATTAAGACATACATGAAACTGCAGGCAACAAAGAACTTACTATTTTAACCTAGTGGAACACTCATTTCTGTTGATATTGACCACATAATCAACACACAGGCAGTATTTATGTGGACATAGTCATCAATAATTAGTTAATACAGCAATTTAAAGAAGTAACACTAGCCTGGTGTTTTCCCCCTTCTTCAGGGTCATGGAGAGTGATCAGAAGTTCTAACTTCAATGCCCAGTGTTTTGCAGTGCATGCTTTTACTTCTATCCGATAAATACATTGTTACTAATTCTGTAGTATCACTGAAAAGAATGAGACAGACATTGTGTAGCCCATGTTCCCAGAAAGGGGAATTTTCTGCCTTCATAACTCTTATAGTTGAGACATAAGTCTCAAAGTAGCCAAACTATGGTGATGCTATATAAGCTGATAAGAAATATGTTAACCATATTAAAAACTGTTGCTTGGTCTGAGTTAATGGATTTATTGATTAAAAACACTTGTCAACATTACTTCAAACAAGGGATGGTTCAGAATATTCTCCTTTATCTCCAGACTGGTAAAACTGCCTGCGTACAGCAGGAAAGAATGTGGTTCCAGGTATAAGCCTCATCACCTACAGGGTCAGTGATTGGAACTCTTGATTCAAGAAAGAGGAACGAAATTGTCCAAACACATATATTGTCACCACTTTTTGGAAGTAGGTAATACAGTTTGATTACTTTAAATGGGTTTTTTTTTAAATCTCTCTCAATCGCCGTCAGGTAGTTATACTTTATTGGCAGTAGGGGTTAGGGATAATGAAATTTCAAACAAGACAATGCCATATCTAAATTCTATACCAGGAGCAAAAATAAATAAATAAATAAATAAATAAATAAATAAATAAATCTGTCTTTCATAAACATATTCTCAAGGTCAAGAACTGAAAAACATCCACTTAGAAACTGGAAATGTCAAACATTTTTATACTTCTCTTTCATTTGATTTATGAGTACAAATGAGTCATTTATTATCAGATATATGGGAAAAGTCTGAAGCATTTTTTCTTATATATTTTTCTATTAAATTGTAATGATCAACATGGTAAGACATTAAGATTGTGCAAGAGGATTATGTTATCTGTCTAAAATTATGATGAGGCCTTGTACAAATTTGAAAATGATTTAGATAATCTGTCATTCCTCTTTACATCAGATTATTCAACAGTGTATCTACTTATACAATTAAACCTGACTTTTAAAATCCAATTTAAAAATCATCTGTGAGCATCCTTTATGTCTAGTATTCTCTTGTTGGTTCCTAGACAATGTCTTCCAAGTTGCCTTGAAAAACTCTGTCTTTCTCCCTTTCTCTTCTTTTCCCCCTCCTCTGTCTCTCTCTCTGTCTCTCTCTGTCTCTCTGTCTCTCTGTCTCTCTCTCTCTTGTGTTCTCTCTCTCTCACACACACACATGGATATGCATACACAAAGACATATACATCTTATAATTTTATTTTTATGCTTTAGATGTAGTAGTTAACTTGTGATTAATATAATAATTTTCTGTGACAATTCTTAGAACTTTCTTTTCATGGAGTCATCTTCCATTATGATAGCCATTTTGAAGTTAAATACAATTCTTTTGCTAGGATGTGCACTGCATCCAACAACAATGGTTGAGTTTCCGCCCCCTGGTGAGGGAGGTTGCCAGTACAAAAGGAAGAATCTCCCTTACACTTGATGGGTTAAAGACAGCATCAGAAGCAATTTTTAAATGTTATCTTTTAAATTGATTTTACATAAGGAGGCCATAGTAGAAAAATTCTCAAAAATGTACTCATAATAAAACATTGCAGCTAAACTTCTTTGATATACTAGAAAACCGTAAAATCCACTAATCCTAATGGTCCCTTCTCTTCCAAATTATTTTCTTCAACTTTTCCTTTCTCTTCCACCTTTTACCTGACTCTCTCACTTTTCTCTATTTATAGTACTTATTTTTTTAATCTTCAACTTAGTCGGAAATCTCTATGACAAGACCATACAAACACCATTAAGCCAACACAAATGGCAACATGATGCTCTATTTTTCAATAAGCAGCATGAAGTCACACTCAATAAAAACAGTGAGGGCAGAGGCAATAAATGAGGGGACAGGGCAGAAAGCTTGCAGAGATATGATGTTCTGCGAAGCCAGCTCCATGCCCTTTACAAATTACTTCACTATTCAGCATACCAGGTAGACAGAGATGCCTGTAATTACTATGTCCTGCTAGGGCTCAATTATTTCCTCTTTTTTTTTTTTTTGAACGCACATCCGGAACTTAATTTGTTTGCTTTTTATTGTTAAAATGTGTAATGAAATCGTTGAGCTAGCAGAAGATGTTTTTAGGAAGGCTCTTCGTAGGTTATGAGGCCACAGAGACTGTTCCTTTCATCACAGTCAGGAAAGCTTGAATCTGATATGACCATTAGTAACTGCTACAAGTCTGACACTGATCCTGTCTTGGGCAAATGAAAGATAAACAACAAAATGTTCCTTATGCTTTTCAGGTTTCTTTCAGTGCCACCTCCAACTTTTATAGTTTATTTGGCGAGCTTCTGTCTTCTCTCATATGTTGTGCTTTGACATTTTAAAGTCATGGAAGGTCACTGGCATCTCTTCCTGCCCTACAGGTATAGAACACAAGAAGCTAACCGCCAAAAAAAACAAACAACCCAATCAAAAAATTGGCATATAGAACTAAGCTGAGATTTCAATTCACAACAGAGGAATCTCCAATTGTTGAGAAGCACCAAAAAAATTATTCAAAGTTCTTAGTGATCAGAGAAATGCAAATCAAAACAACCCTGAGATTCCACCTTATACCAATCGGAATGGCTAAGATTAAGATTGGTGAATATGTGGAGAAAGAAAAACACTCCTCCATTGCTGATGGGATTACAAACTGGTACAACCAACCACTGTGGAAATAAGTCTGGATGTTCCCCTGAAAATTGGAAATAGATCTACCTCAAATTCAGCAATACCTCTCTTCGGAATATACCCAAAAGATGCCCAACCATGCCACAGGGGCATATACTCCACTATGTTCATAGCAGCCTTATTTGTGATAGCCAGAAGCTGGAAACAATCCAGATGTCCCACAACAGAATAATGTATACAGCAAACGTGGTTCATTTACACAATGAAATACTACTCATCTGTTAAGAATGAGGACATCCTGAGTTATGCAGGCAAATGAATGGAATTAGAAAATATCATCCTGAGTGAGGTAGCTCAGACCCAAAAGGGCATGTACAGTATGTACTCACTAATAAGTGGATATTACCCAAAATAAAGAAAGAAAGAAAAGAGAAAAAAAGAGTACAGAATACCCAAGATATAGTCCATGGAACTCAAAAAAGTCAGCAAGCTGAAGGGCCCAAGTGAGGATACCTCAATACCACTTAGGAGGGAGAAGAAAGCAATCACAGGGGTGGGGGGGGAGAGGAAGTGACCTGGGACAGAAAGGGGACAGCGACAGGGGTAAGGGGAGGAGGGGAACCTGATCTGGTATTGGGTGGGGGAAAAGGTCCGAAGACCTAAGTACCAGCAGAAAGAATGGAAACAGGCAACCTCGGAAGGTAGGAAGTTGGAGGGGGAGCTCCAGAATGCACCAGAGACTTGGGAGGTAAGAGACTATGGGACTCAAAGGGAGAGACCTTAGATGAAATGCCCTATAGTCTGGAGAGGGAACTTGTAGAGCTTGCCTCCAACCGAAAGACAGAGCATCAAGTGAGGGATGGGTTTGCTATCCCACAGTCAAAACTCTGACCCATAATTGTTCCTGTCTGAAAGAACTGCAGGGATGGACATGGAGAGGAGCTTGAGGTAAAGAAGGTCCAGCGACAAAGTGTGATCTAGCTCAAGGGGAGGCCCCAAGACTTGACACTATTACTGAGGCTATGGAGTGCTCACAAACAGGAACCTATCATGACTGCCCTCCGAAAGATTCGACAAGCAGCTGAAAGTGTCAGCTACAGATATTTGCACCCAACCAATGGGGTGCTGCTGACCCCTATGGTTGAGTTAGGGAAGAAGTTGAGGAGGAGGGCAACCCTGTAGGAGGACTAGCAGTCTCAATTAATCTGGACCCAAGCTTGAGATCTCTCAGACACTGGATCACTAGCAAGGCAGCATACACCAGCTGATATGAGGCCCCCAACACATATACAGCAGAGGACTGCCGGGTCTGGGTTCAGTCAGAGAAGATGCACCTAACCCTCAAGAGCTTAGAGGCCCCAGGGAATTTAGAGGTATGGTGGGGTAGGAGTGCAGATATCATCTTAGAGACAAGGCGGCGGGGAGGAGGTATGGGATGTGGACGTTTTGGAAGGTGGACTGGGAGGGGAATAAACCCTGGAGTGTATAATAAATAAATAAATTAATTAATAAATAAATAAATAAATAAATAAATAAATGGCTTTAATACAGAAATATTAAAAAAAAACTTTTAAAAAGGCAAGACTAAAAAATGAAAAATGGCACTAGGATACTTCCTTTGAAACAGTTCATCAGATATCTGGAGATGTCTCTAGACAGCACACAGAACCATGAGAGCCAGACAAATATCTCTGATATTAGTTATGTTTTTTTTATTCTCTTTTCCTTGCCCACAAAAGCAATATTAGGACTGCTTACATACAATCAAGTTTCTCACATCCAGCTTACAGAACTCTGTTTCCCTAGCTTCAGACATTTTTACTAGTAACCATATGACTGAAATCAAGTTGTAACTGTTCATGTGTAGTGACACCTCATATACCAGTCGTTCTGGTCCTTTTCTGTAAAACTGCCAATTTTCTGCTAGCCATGGCCAACCTATTGGGTAAAAGCTCCTCCATTTTAGTTGAACTGTGACTATTCCCTTAACTACAGTAATCTATTTTTCAGACATGTGTTCATTCTCTGCATTTTGCCTTCCCTGCCCTGTGGGCCCTAAATAAAGACCATTCAGCAATGATACTCACCCATCACCTGACATTCCTTAATTCGGTACTCACTGTTGACTCTTAAAAATGGACAACTGTGGACAGCAAAGGGAACTATTTGATTTCACTTACCCTTTCTGCCCTCTATGTACCTGAGTTAAGAAGCCAACAATAGTCACTTAAATTCTTACAGTGACCTCCTATGTAATCCCTGCCCAAATTTATGCTTGTGGTATTTGTCATTCATACATCCCTTGTCTGTGTTCAGGTCATTCATACTGAATTTTACTTCTTTCTTCATGTGTCCTGTCTTGCCAGACTAGGGTCATTGCTTAATATGATGGTGAAAAGTTCAATTAACTCATATATACATAATGATTCATTCATAACAGCAAAACTCAATTGTACTAGGGGATCATTCAAATAGAGCTGCCAATGGTTGCCAGGCTGTCCTTTCTATACACATGAATACATAAGAATATATAGAACAATGTGATGTGTATTATTTGTATTGTAGTATATTATATGTAGACAAAATATAACTATTCTCTTCTGCTGCCGTGTCCTAGAAAACATTCAAGTGCTGACTTCAGATTTCTCAACCACATCCATTCTGCAAAGAAAGCTCACTTGCTTCTCTACAGGAACCTCTCCACATTTTTTTTCATGTGGTGAATTCATTTTGTCATGGGGTGAACACCTGTGTGACTATTTAAAAACCGCAGTACCAAGTGTGTACATATGAGTGTCTCCTGCCTTTGTGTAATGTTCTCGGTGGTTTCTCAGCAGGCAGGGTCAGGGAAAAGCCTTCAAACTGAATATAGAGAAAGATCTTAAAGGGGTTTAAAAATATACCTCTATTATAGGTGTGTGCAACAAAAAGGTCGCAGCCAAATTATACAAGCAGCCTTTAGCTTTATAACTCCTTACGTATATGTACAATGTAAAAACGGTTGGCATCTTGAGGTACCCACGGGAAGTTTATTACAGAAGAAAGAAGCTGAATTTAGGAGATGGCAGATTATAAAATAAAAAAAAAAATCCTGTATATATAAAATAAGGTGTTTTACCTTTTGCTTGGCTTCAGGTTCTCTGTTCCTCTTTTCCAAGAAATAGATGCTTTGGGGAAAGCATTCGGTTTGCATTCAATCGAAATGTCACCACCAACTTGAACAACTGAAATTTTTTTAATGGGATTTTTTGAGAAATCTGGAGCTGAGGCTAAAACCAAAATTAAAAATTGAATTGGTAAATCACTCAATTAACATTGAGTAAATTAAGTTTAAACCAATATATTGAATAAAATGTAACATTTGTGTTAAAAATTAGTTCTAATATGCTCAAGTTGTTTTAAGACTAGTTTATACACACACACGCATACACACACACAAACACATACATTCATACAATATATACAATTACATAAATAAAAACATATGTGTATATACATGATTTACATCAGTGAAGGAAATCAGAAGTACTTTGTCAATTTCCACAATTTCCTCTAGAAAACTTAATGGAGGAAACTGTATGTGTCTTCTACAGAAGTAGATCATGTAAGTGAAATTTAAAAACTTTTCATTTGTCAGTCTTGGTTGTGTTCCTACCAAGTTGGATATATAATACTGACGCAAGTATAAACAAAGAGTGGAGACATAACCTAAACCTTCCATGTTCCTGAAGGTGGATGGATGTTTGTATCTAATTTCAATTTTTAAAGTTTGAATGAACTTAAGTTTTCTCATAGGTTAGGCTGTCTGGCTTCTTGCTTTTTCAGGAATTGCTTCTCTGCCTTCTTTGACCTGTACTTTTATTTATTTATTTTTTTTTTTTTGTGATTCCAGATTGAAAAGAGTCTCTCAATTAAGGTTCTATTTGGCACACTTTGTGTTTGGATATCAACCAGTCAGGGTTTTTTGTTTTGTTTTTTTAATTGATTTAAGTTTTATTGCATTATGATGAGAAAAGATGCATGATTTCAATTTATCTTAAATGTTAACATTTAAAAACATTTTTTAAGTAAAGAGATTTAAATCACATTCTTGTTTCCCTTTTGTACCCAAACTCCTCCTAAAGACAACCCCTTCAATACCTACAATACCTTTTTTGTCATATTCTTTAAAATTTATAAAGTATTATAACAATAAAAATAAGTATTATAAAAGTTGTTTGATATAAAATAACAATCAGTTTAACAGTCATATGTAGATGTTTGTCTACAGCAATACTGAAAATATATGCATTTTTCTCAATATGCATTTTAAATAATTCCAAACATATATTTTTTGACCTTAGGAATATCCACCTTTTACATTTAGCTGTTTTCTCAGTTAAAGTGTAAGTTCAGCAAAGGTAAGGATCACTCTCATTTGAGTATTTTTTTTTATAGTTGGATTCCAGTATATAATAAACTTTCAGTGGGATTCTAGCGGTTGGGCAAATGCCTGACATTCAAAAGCCTATATTTGTTCTCTATCTTCATCTTTTTTCATACCATTCTTCCTATCAATATTCAACTCATAGATAAATATGCCCGAGACTCATTTATTGAAGTGGACATCTTTGATTGAGTTTCAAGAGGTGCCTAATCTCTCCGTTCCACACTTAGTACTTTCTACCACGAGGCATCGTTTTCCTTGTTGCAAGCTTTTCTCAGGGTTTACATGGCACTTTGACAAGAATTCTAGTAAGTAACTGAAGGTGGAAGCTTAAGAAATTGTTCTTTTTTAATCAGAGAAATATCATTTCACTTTATACCTGCCTTGAATAATGGACTTGACATCCACAGCTACAAGAGGTCATATTAAATGTACAAATCTACACCTCTTTCAAGAAGGGTTTTCAGTGTAAGTCCTAGCTACAATGTCCTACTTGACATCCAGTGCACATCTTAGAGAAAATAAAGTAGATCACCATGTCTCAAGTCTCTATAAACTGTCATTTGCCATTCTTATCCCTGTGAGGTTGCAATTATTTCTCATGCTTATATTTGTAGCTAAAAATATTTTTACTGAGTTTGATTTGGTTTGTACTCCAAGACCACCCACTAGAATCTAGTTAACTGGATGAATCCTTTTTGAATTGGAAATATCTAATGATTATTAATGCATTGCTAAATTTAAAGAATAACTAGAACATCTTATGTCTAAAATGTTTTATATAAAATGCTAAATGGAATATTTCTCATTGTTTTAAAGGAAAGTAAGTTCTAGCTCACAGGGAAGAAATCAGGTTCAGATGATATATATGTGTGTATATATTTATGTATACACACATATATATCTCATATCTTGTAAAAGTGATATTTCAAAACATTTTTGGTTACAAAAGAATGACTCACCTAAAACTCTCAATTCTGCATTTGCATAAATGGTCTGATATTTGTTTTCTGCTGCACATTGGTAGATCCCAGAATCTGACATGTTCAACATTGTGATGATAAGGGTCCCATTTTCAATCTGAATTCTCTCCTAACAAAAGAATAGCCATGCAAAATGTGTTGTTATATTAATATAAGAGGTGTTTCATTGTTAATGTTATTCTCTTATACAAAGTATGTTAATAAACAACATTTGAACCTATCACCGAGAACTAAAATGTTTTGGCCCTTTAATTCAAAGTCCTGAGTCATTTATCTAAAGTTTTGTGTGTATATGTATATATATGTATGTATATATATATACATACATATACACTATATATATATACATACATATACACTATATATATATACATACATATACACTATATATATACATACATACATATACTATATATATATATATATATATATATATATATATATATATATATATATATAAAATGTTACAAGTTTTTGGCCAGAATTATCCAAGTTAACTTATTTCAGTAGAAATTGGCCTCCTCTTTAAGGAATATTTCAAATTGTCTGTTGTATGATATTAAAAATAATGTAGCATATTTCACCATTCTGAAATGTGAGAATTTCACAATGTGTTGCTTGAATTCTAAGTTAGTGAAGCAACAGCCTTCAGTTTGGTAACCTCTAAGACAGCCTGCCTCAGAAGCTAACATCTGCTGCAAAGACTCATTTCAGGTAACAAAATACAACTTTGTGTGCACATAGTAAAGTAGGTGGTAATACTATGAATCTACACTAAACTAAAGTTTGATCAAGCCACTATCATTCTCTAAGTATAAGTGGGTTAAAGAAAGCAAAGAAAAAGAAAACACACTCAAAAGGCTTCCTGGAAGAAAGTTCCACAAAAACAAACACACAAAAAATACATTGTTTTTAGCTTCCAAATAAAAGATTGTTTTGTGACTCTGTCTATGACTACATGTGACAAATAAAAGACATTATCTGGAGATTTTTCTAGGGGAAAACTTTCCCATGAGATAGACATAAGAGGAAACATGTTTGCATGAGATGTGTGCATAAAGCCTCCTATCCTTTCTTATCAAGCAGTGGCAGTTATTGTGTTTCCTAGAAGCAGTACAGTGCTGTGAACTCAGAGTCTGCATCCTCCTAGTAGACAGGTTAAGAGGCTCCATCTTCTCCTCACTGTTCTGTAACATTGGATAATGTTTTCATTGCTCTAAATGCTCCTCATGTGGATCCTACAGGTTCTGTTCTGAAAACTAATTTTACTTTTAGTTGGTGCTGCATTCTGTTGGACAAAGGTCTCAGCCTCTCTAAAACACATTCTTTCATCTATTTGAAGGAATGGTAATTCTCTTTCTCCTACACTATCTTGAGGACAGAGCAATGTTCAGAAAGAAGCAGAATATAAGACCTGACTCACAGTAGAGCACATCAAATTTAGCTTTGATGATGAAGCAATCTTTTAATGTATTAGGGTTTAGAATATTTTATTTATCTCCTTGAGGACTTTATGCTTTCTACAGTGTCTCTTGACTAGACCCACCTGTAGTTCCTCACGCCAACCTCTATATCCATCACAAACACAAACATAATCCCCTTCCAACTTAATGTTCTCAATCTCCTCTCTC
>JADRCD010210739.1:16759-36740 GCA_019843815.1 Montemys delectorum
CTCTCTCTCTCTCTCTCTCTCTCTCTCTCTCCTTTTTTTTTTCTTTTCCCACTGAATCTAGTGAATGCTACCTGAGCATGTGCCAATGACCACATCTAAACGTGGGTGGATTCATCACTGTTTATGTGACTGTGTCCAAGCTTTCTATCCCAGTCAACTTTTCTTCCTTCTAGTTTCTTTAAGGAGGAAAAATGAAATTTCCCTTGCTGGAGCACACTGAACACTCCATAGACATGAGCTATTACTGAGAATGACTTTTATTAGCAAGGAGTTTCTAACATCTAGTTCCTTACTTCTGTATTGAGACGTTCACCATTCTTTAGCCACGCATACGAAGGATTTGGATTTCCACTAGCTTTGCATTCCCAAAACAAGCTGTCATAGATAGAAAGGTATGTGTTTTGGATTTTCTGTTCCCATTCTGGAGGAGCTATTGAAAAAACAAACAAACACACAAACAAACAAAAAACAGATCAAGGATATTTTGTTGGCAATTCAATCAAGGTAATACAATGTGTTCCAAGTTCTCAGTGATTAGGAGATTAACTGAGCCCAGGTGAACTTATGTTATAATATTTGAGGTATGAGGGGAGGGGGATTGCAGGCGTCTAGTAGGGGCAACCATCACAATTATCACCCTGTATTTGGCTCTAGCTAAAGGTTGCTGTCTGTCATTTGGCTGCACCTGTGCAACAACTTATAAATTCTGAGTAAAGGTCAAAATACAGAAGACAGCAAAGAATATTACCATGCTAAATAACAGTACATATGTCAATTGTGCAGAGGAAACTAAGTTCTGATCCTTTTAGGTCAAGTTTTCTTTAAATATACATGTTTAAAGCCTACAAAAAGTAAATGTGTTTAGATTAGACATAATTCTGCCCCATATCTTAACACACATAAATGTGAGCCTCCATCCTTTATTGGATAGTCCAATATTCTGTTAGCTCTTGAGAAGGAATGCAGACTTTGATAGTTGTAGGAGAATGAAATATTTAACTTTAAACCTATAAATGGAAGTTTACAGAATTCATTTTCTAATATAAGGAAGTTCTTCCTAATTTCAAACATAAAGCGCTAGTGTAGTGGAATTTGTTACCTTATAGTCATTCAGGAAAATAGTTAAATGGGTTACATAAATATCCTTTCCATTACAGGTACTTAGAACCTGTACACAATTACTGATCTCATCTCTCCTTTATTTAGTTCTGTCTTTGTATACTTAGAGAAAGAAGACAGAGTTCCTGTCTTTCCTTGGAATCTCTGGATAGGGCTAGCTAGATGTTTTTATGCTATTGCAATTAATTTATTTAGGTTCCCAGCACCCACATAATGAGCTCACAAATGCCTGTAACTCTTGCTGCTACAGGTTCTTATGACTCTGGATTTTTACAGTCATTTGAAAACCACTTCAAGATGGTATTTTACAAAGTCAGAAGCCAAATTATGGTGAGTATACTTGGTGAGTACTAGTATAATTGAGAAGTTTGAGGATAAGATTTTTCAGGTGGGACAGAAATGCAGTCAATGAAAGAGGAGTTACAACAAGGGGTATCTTGTTTTAAATAAATTTCTAATGAATCTTCATGAGCGATATAGCTAGGTAAAGCTAAGAGATGCAGGAAGGCATGTATTCCTTGGTTCCTGCCTAACAGTTATACAGTAATAAACTTCTACAAATCCGGTCAAAAGATGCAATGCTATTGAATATGTTGTCAAAGAAGGAATACAAATAAATCTGACTATGAAACAAGACTTAGCATGTACCTGATGTCAGACTACTTCAGCCTAGTCCTGTGACATGTTATGCTGCACTCACTACACCAAATAGAGAAGGAAATGAGGTTATGGGGAGTTGAAATACTATGTACCACAAAACCCGTGTGTCTGATTTCCAGACTTTTCTACTGTGATACATGCCCCCATTATGGCTCTGTAGGGAGCTGGTCACCAAATAGAAGGAATCATGTTATCCCTGGGTGGTTAGACTTAGCCTATGATTATCTCCGGTAGAAATCAGCTCGATTTCCAATTTTAGAACATCCCTCCTGAGGCCTTGAGAAATAAATCATACCAAGATATATGAGAACTCCATGCACTGACAAAACTCAGTCTTCTTTCTGTGTGCTATTAATAAAATAATTTGTAAATGTTTATTAAAAATTGTCACAATACATGTCTGACCTGAGAAAAATACTTTATAGCTTATAAAGTTTGATATAAGCTTAAATGATTTATTTTTATTTTAAATTATATATACATATGTATATGCACATATGTGTATATCTGTGTACATGGGCATGTGTGTTTGTGCATGCTTATGTGTTTATTTGTATGCCTGTATGTGGGAATGTTCATGTCCTGAAGTGTCAGAGGAGTCTGATCCCCATGGAGCTGGAGCTGCAGGCTTACTGTTGTGACATGCCAGAAACAGATTCTGGAAAATGAAACAACATCTTCTGCAACAGCAATCCATGTTCTTAAATCTAAACATTACCTGGAGCCTAAAATTCAACATACATGCGTAGTATATACATACATGTTATTTTTTAATGTAATAATTGCAACATTAAGACATTTTCATTTACTTAATGTGTATATTAATTGCATTCTTAGCATTCTAATGAGAAAAGTCTTAAATTTTTGTGTATGTAAGATATACAGGAAAGAAATGCTTTAAATGTTTGGATTTATCATGTAAGTTTGAGTGTTAGAGATTTTTCTCCTACTGCTAGTGATAGAACCCTAACTAACACCTATAAACACATTATAATTTCTGTAATTATAGTGATACATTAAAGGTTAATTTTAGAGGTAAAAACACAAAATATAGAAGGATAGGCAATGTCACCATTCCTGAGTTTTAACTTAAGCTTAGCAGTACATCTATCTATCTATTTATCTATCTATCTATTTATCTATCTATCTATCTATCTATCTATCTATCTATCTATCTATCTACATATATAGTAGTAGAAAGGCTTGGTTTCCTTTAGGTATGATTTCTTTCTTGACTTCCTTTAGGTGTCTGACAGACAACTTCTCTTCATTTGTGACATGTAAATTAATGCATAACTATTATGGATAGTGATTATCTAATCCATCAGGGTTTTTTTCTTTTCATTCCAAAAGGATTGTTCATATCCATTGAACAGCTGATAGTTCTGCTGAGATGGACTTCGAATCTTGTGTTCAAAAACTATAGTAGAGTAGAAAGAGTCCAAGTTTAGGTGTTTCTTAAAGGTTTGGACCTTAACTTTGACTGTCAGTGCCTGTGAGATCTTGCTCAACTTGTCTGAAAATTCTAAACTATAAAATCACTGAAAATTATTTATGCCTATGATTATTCTAGAAATTATGAAATATTAAAAATTCATGTAACCTAATTTTTGATAACTACTTAGTTTTAGATAATTGTATTCTGATCCATCACTTAGTGGCTGCTTTTTCTACTATATAGAAATATTTTTATTAAAACTGAGCCAACACTTATAATATTTTTACTGTGGCAAAATTTTAAGTTGTTTCTTACACACACATTGCCAAAGATGCCAGCTGAGAAAAACTGTCCTTTAAGAAGTGATACTATTAAAAAAAGAACAAATTACTTTCCTTGGAAAGCAGCAGTAAAATTGTAGAACAATAATAAAAGGGAAATTATGGTCTATTTATAGGAAGTAACTTTCACTCCAGGTGAAAATGGAAATTCTAAATAAAATGGAAAGTAATGTATTCAAAGGCACATATGTTCTCCTCACAGGATATCCAATGATCACTGTTGTGGGATAATTATAATAAACTTTCAAATTACCCAAACATTATTTTTTAATAATTTTATCAGTGATAGAATCAGGATATATAGAAAAGTTATTTTGACTACAAACAATAGAGTTTCCAAGAGTTCTGTCTTTAAAATCTTCAAATATTTTAATATTTCCTTTCTACATTTTATAGGTCTAATATATTTTTAAAATGAAATTTTGGTGCTGCAAAGATGGCTCAATGTATCAGAGCATTTGCTGCTTTTCTAGAAGCCTTATGCTTGAGTCACAGCACCTGCAGGACACTCTTTGCTAGTATCCTAGGCAGCATATGGGTAGTATCCTAGCTTCCATGAGGGTGGTGCACAGAAAAAAACACATTTACATACAAAAATAATAATAGAAAAATTCTAGGATGTTCTTATTTCGGTCTGGATGAAACGAGCCCTAAAGATAATATTTGGGTAATATATACATTCATTATAACACAAACTATCCAGTTCAGATGATATTCTAGAAGCTATGGTAAAGGTGTATTATGAGGCAATGAACTGACTTTTCTGTCATCTCCATGTGGGTGGACAAGTACTAATAAATGGAAGTAAATAATACAAACCACCGTTCAGTCTATTTACTTTTCCGTTATGTTTGTAAATCCTATTAAGAATACTAGTTAAGATTGCAATAGGTTACTCATGAATATTCTCTAGAAAATGTATTTTAAAAATGAATACCCTGTATGTTAAACTTTAATGTTGTTAATATAAAACAACTAACACTCTCCAGTTAAATATAAGTAATGCCATATATTATGTTCCTGAATGCTTACAGGTGTGTGTGCATGTGCATACATACACATGTGGAATGCAGAGATAGATGGTGAGGGGGTGCCTGTTCTATCTTAGTTTTTGAGATAGCAATTCTCTCTGAAATTGGATTTTGCCTATTGGATAGACTGACAAGCTCTCCCCATAGAGACTATCATTTTATGTGGTTGTTGGAGATTTGAATTCAGGTCTACTAAGATACCAACTTCAAAAGCTGTATTTTAAAGACAATCATTACTACCTGTTAATTACTAAACTAAGCATCCAACTGTAATGGGCTGTCCCAGTTTCTCTCAAGATACATGTCCATAGTATGTTAATGTCTTCTCCTATTTTCTTTGAAGCATAGTAAAAACTCAAACACTTTCTGTAATTCTATTTACTCACCATAGAAAATGAGTTGACCCTTTGCAAGATTTCTTCCCCGAAGGTTACCTGCGATGCACTCATAGAAGCCTTCATCCTCTTGTTGGAACTTGGGGATTTCAAGGATAGCTTGGGATTTGCTGTACTTGAGTTTCCCTGGCATCGGGCTTCCATCCAACCTTCTCCAACTAATATCAGGGACTGGACTAAACAGTTACACTTCATTAGAATAGACAATGGCTTTTGTTATGACATCAGGGTAAAATAAAAGAAACCTTGAAAGTAACTCTCAGGGAAAAAAAAATCCAATCTATTAAAGTGTGATTAGTTTCAGATCACACAAGCATTCGCCACTCACTCATTCAGTCACTATTTAAAATCTGCTTACTTTCTTTCTATTGATAAGGCATTGTGCTATGTTTAAAGACTTTATTAGTAATAGGATACACATGCTATCTATCCTCATATTGCTTGTAGATTAACAGAAACATAAATGGAGTGTAAAATAAATACATTTGCAAATTGTAATAACTGAAAGGAAGGTAATAGGCTACAGAGACAGTAATATGACTTGATCAATCCCAATGTGTTGATCATGACAAATTCCTTTGGGAATATAACATTTAAGACTAAGGCAGAATCTACATATATTTAAAGATTCTAATTTTGAATAAAGTTTTTGTCTATTGGTAAATTAGCATTTTGCACCAAAATATGTATGATAGATGAGTTTGATTGTTAAGAATATGAGGTAACATAAAATAAATCTGAAAGAATTTGGAACCCAAGGCTTCATGTCCTCTAAAGATTGTAACTTATAATGGATTTACATTATAGCTGTGTCTTGTTAGAAATTATTTATAAATGGAGTTTTCTGCTTATAGGAATTTAATATTTTAGCCTAACATGGATATATTTAAAATAAAGAAATATTCATGAATTTAAATTCCAAACAATAATCAATGAGTTGCAATTCCCTGGTAGAGAAGGCCATATCACCATATGCAGAAGAAAACACAGCTCTAGGAAAAGTCACAAGAAGAAGATTCAATAACACTCATGGTCTATAAAATGAAACTCCAGGTGTTCATGCAAAGCATCCCTTCTCTACTGTTAAGCTAGTGCTCATTCCCATGTAGATTTTTCAGATGACCTAGATATCTCTACTCTAGACGTACTTTAAATTTATGTGGACGATATTAGTAAGGCCTTCTGCAAAGCCCATTTATCAGTCATGTCAAAGATGTAAGGCTGATGTTGGAGAACCATTCAATCATTAGCAGGATAGCTGACAGATACGGATCTGTAGAATGTGAGTAGTAGATAAGTGAGGAAAATAGTGATGGTTCCAGAGAAGCTCTGAAAATAGCTACTGACCTGCAGAAGTCTTAGGACTTCTTACTGGCTAACAGTATGATGGTCCTGTTACGTATATCAAAGACAAATCACATGGTAACTTTTGTAGACTTCCATATAGTGGTCAAAAACATCCCCCAAATCAATGCTTGAGTTGTCTCTTTTCCATAAAATTAATATATAGTTTCCAGTAATAATTTGAATTCATTCAACACAAAATATGCCAATTTTAGTTTCTATCCCTTTAAAAATGTCACTTTCCATAAATTTATATTGCCATTTTAGTAAATTGGCTTATTATCTACAACTGTTACCCTCAGGTAACTTCTTTTTCTCAATCATGATCTTCTTAGACTCTTAATGAATGAAAATGAAGTTCTACAGGAAAATGTATTTAGATGTAAAGGTATCCCTCATGTCTGAAACATTTCAAACTATATGTGATATTCAATAGCTAATAGAAGGACATTGTCTATATAAGCATAGTAATCTTGTCTTTGGGTGGTTGTGGAACAATTATCATTTATGTTCCTTTCTATTGACTTTTCCTTTCCACATTGATCATATACTTATAACCTGTATTATTAATTAAAATGATATATTTATATTAAAAGAATATCACATTGCAACATATACATCTATAGTTTCAAAAAATGGATCTCGATTTTCAGTGGTCCTATTGTGTGGTATCAAACATAATAAGCTCAACCAATCCCAACTATCCTGAGTTTCAAAAAAGAAAGAACTCAGCAATTACATTAAATGTTCACTGATAATTGTTCTTTGGTGGTATAAAAGAAGCATACTGTATAGATGTAGTTTTCCAGTATTGTGCAGTGTAGCAAAAAGGATCAGCTGTCAGTCAGTACTCCACAGCCGTTCTTTCTAGTGTTTATAATGGAAACCTCTGCATCCCATCACAACAGCCTATGCGGCTATAGCACTTTCTTGTCAACTGCTAAAAAAATGCTTTAGTCAACTATAACTGTACAGAAAGCTGAAGGAATCTAGATACATCTGTGTCTGCAAGAAGAGTTCTTAATATATCTTTCACTGAAGCTTGAGTCTGTGGCTTCAGGATGACACTGGGTGCGAATTCATTTTCTCCAGACCTCACTTAGTAAAACTAAAGCAGATGTAGAACTTTGCTTAATTCTGTATTGATTCTGCCCTTCTACCTTGTTTCTCTGCCTAGGTTCTTCCTGTTCTTATGGGAACTTCCTACGAAGTCTTAATATAGTCACTTTCAAAAAATTATCCTTTCAAAGTAGACCTGCTAGAAGAACAAATACTTAAAATCTTCTTCCATTCTAACCATGTGCTACTTCAGTTAAAACACCAACAGCAAGGAATCCTTAAATGTGTCTCAGAATGGTGTTTCTAATAGAGATGTTACATTCACACAGAAATGGAAGTCTGTAAAATTAAGCATAAATGATGTCAAAAGCCAGCAGTGGAAACCTAGTGCAAAACTCTGCATCAAGAAATGTATTTTCAGAACTTACTGTCCTACCAGACCAAAATTATCCCAAACAAACAGGCAAAAAGCAAGAAATATGGGACAGTATGAGACTGTGCAGAGATAGAAAATTTACTGGTTTTTAAAAAAGAAAAGATTTTTTTTTTTATTTTACTTGTATCTGGGGAAATAAATATCTCAAAATATCAAATAATGGAAAAGGTTTTAAGACTAATAGCATAGTTTATGCTTTGTTGTTAGTGTTGTTTTGTGTTTTTGAGTCAGGTTCTTTCTGGCTGGCCTGGACTTTGTTGTATAAACTCACATACATCTGCCTGGCTATGCCTTCTAGGATCTAGAATTAAAGGTGTAAGTCACTACATCTGGATTAGAAGACATTATTCGTTAATAAATTTAAATTATGAGGATAAAACAATCAGAGTTTTGAATTTCACATCTCTAGGGAATGTTAGTTCTTTTGTTATTTTAACTTTTAAAACATTAGTTACTTTCTTTATGTAACTCAGCCCTAACTGAGCATGGTAGAACATACCTGGAATCCCAGTCATTCAGGAGACTGTTGTAGGTGAATCAGGAGTTTAAAGCTATTTGGGATACAGTCTGAATTTAAAGATGGCCTCAAAATTTTAAGTAGGTTTAGTCTCAAATAATGTCAATAAAATAAAATAAATAAAAGGCTACAAATGAAACTGCATTGTTAGGCACTTGCCCACTGAGTGGAAGGCCATCATTCAATCTCTACTAATTTACATCATAATCCTCTTCTGTATTCACTAGATCTGAATTGAATAGACATCTATATGTATAAATTTAGGAGAAAGAACACCATCCAGATGTTGCCATCATAGGTTGGTTGGTATATAGCACATAGGAACTAGGGTACACCCATGAGAATTCCCCTTGAGACCAACATTGCTTTTAAGAGCACTTTTGAAGAGAATATCTCCTTTCACTAAAGTTTAAACTTCATGCTTCAATCCAAGGAGATGGAACTTTAAGTGTCTAGTCAACAACAGGCAAGCACATAGACAAGTTTTCGTGAAAAGCAATGCTAACACACTAGAAAAATAGCAAAATTCTTCACACAATTTACGGACCAACATACAAGCAAGCATGTAAATAAACAAACCCACAAATCTTAAAAAGAACAAAAAATCCAAATTCTCTTTTAATCTGTGAGTTTTTTAGCACATTCCTATTGCAGCACAAACACCTACCCCACCCCCTCCCACACACACACACACACACACATCTCAGTCTCCATCTTGTCCCTGGGCCATCATCTATTAACTAACACTCTTTTGTTTCTTCCACTATCTTGCTTCCATTCCTCTAATTGGCTTGGGACATTTTGCCATAGGGGGCTTTCTGGACTTTTTACAATGAGGACAATCCTTTCTGGACATTTTACAATGGGGAACATTCCATTTATTCCATTTACCTTAATATGCAGCCAAGTGATAATACCGGTATGGTCCGTGCACCTGGGCAAATAAATACCTTTGTGGTTTGCAGCCTTGTAAACCCTTTGTTTCCCTAGAGTAAACTCAGACTTGAAAAGATTTTTTGGTCTTTTCTCCTTCCTTTGCACCTCCCAATCCCAATTTGTCATTGTTGCTCCCTTTCCTGGAGAACCATATTGCTTAAGTCCTGAAGGTCTGAGCATATTCCCTTTTTGTTTTTGACCCATTTGGGGTATTTTCTTTTCTTTTCTTTTCTTTTTTTTGTCTTTTATTTATTTATTTATTTATTCATTCATTCATTCATTCATTTACACTCCAAATTATTTTTAAAATTAGGTATTTTCTTTATTTACACATAAATTTCTCCTTTCCCAGTTTCCTTTCCAAAAAACAAACAAACAAACAAACAAACAAAAAAAAACAAGAACAAACTCTGTTACCTCCCCCATCCCCATGCCTGCCACCCTACCCTCTCCCACTTATTGGCCCTGGCATTCCCCTCCACTGGGGCACAGAACCTTCACAGGGCCAAGGACCTCTCCTCCTATTTTCATGTTATTCCTAATAGACTCTAAACACCTGAGTTCAATGAGATTTAGGTTTGTTTAACATCATTGTGGTTAAATTATATATTATTATAAAATCTTTGTGCATATTTTATATTCTAGGTATTTTATACTCTTCTTGACAGCCAAATACTCAAAATAAAAATTCTTTATTTTTCAAATGTTCATTATCACAATGCATTTGGCCAGTATGCGGAAAATTTTACAGCTAGTATGTAAATGTTTGGAATGTTTCAGACATCATGGTCCTTCTAGGTAGCATTGATATTATAATATAGAGAACCAGAGAGGAAATTCAAACTACTAATTACTGAAAAAATAATTTTGATGAAGTTTCCATTTTATCTTATAACTTTTTCAAGAATCTTAATAAATTTTTTATAGCAAAATTGAAATGTCAACACCAAAACCAGAATCATGAAGACTGAAAACATGTTAACATTGATATTTAAAGTTTTAATGTGGCATTTTTTCTAAAATATACCATTCCATTCAAGTAATAATTATCATAATACAGTTGTATGTTATTTATATGATATACAGTGGAACATATATACTATATTGAGCTACATTTGTGGTAAATTGAAAAGCAAGTGGTTTTGTGATTCATTGGATTCAAAGAATGGGAGTGAACAATTATATACAGTCTTATTTTGAAATCTCAGTACTCGTGTTTTAAATATAGTCTAATGCATAGTAAGCCATATATTTGAGCTATCCATTTACAATTAAATAAATCAATATTAGATTTGTCATGTCAAAAATAATAACTTCATATTAGGTTTGCATGTGTATATGTGTGTTTAAGAGCCATATGGTGAAATATTTGAAACTTATTAATTTATAAATTTTCCATTAACTGAGTTTAGTATTCCACACTATGAGTCAAATGGTTGCAGTGGTCTATGTCCACTCCTCAAAGTACATTTCCTGCCTCTCACCAGTTAATAATAACCCTGATTCTACTTGGTCATGTTCAAGCCTTGCTCACAAGTACACACAGATTCAAGTGAAGGCATACTTTACTTTGGAGCTCCTTTTTAAAAGTCTTTCTCAATGTCAAGAGATGATTGTTACAGATAGAAAAGAAATTCAAAACTGTTCATCAAAGAAAAGAAACACTGTGTTTAAAAAGCTGGGAAATAAAAGTAATATTAATAATAATCATTAATTGAGTAATTACTATGTACCAGGCACTATGACAGGTGGCTTCCATATGTCACCTGAGTTAATTCCTCAGCTGGAAGCTTCTAACAATGCTAATTACCTGTTCAGAATGGTACTCACGTTTAGACAGATAATTTATACTAAATTATTACCTGCCAATTTTCCTTGACTTGAAGTTCCAGTGGAGGCTAATTAATTGTGATCCACCCTCTAATCCTTTTCAGTCGCCACCCTTTCAATTACAAGCACAGACGACTCTTCCCTTCTTCTGTAGGTTGAGCCATTCCTTTAGATTCTTCATGGTTTGATTATGTTGGTGATACTAGCCCTGTCATGTGGCCTGGCTGCTCTTTTATTCTAATCAAATTAGACTTCTCTAAGGTTTTGTTGCATTCTTACTTCTTATTTTATGCACACAGGTGTGTGCATGGGCATGTTGGGGTTCATGCCATCATATGTTTGTGGAAGAAGCTTTATAGATTGAAAGGAGTGTTTTCTCTCACCATGTGGTTGATGGGGATTAAACCCAGGTCATCAGGCTTCATCGTAAATGCCTTTATCTGCTGAATTATTTCACTACCAATAAAATGATATGAATGCTGTATTTGGTATATGGGTGAATAAAAGAAAATCTAACACCTTAAAACATCAAACTAAGAATGCTAAATGTCGCTCTTACTAATGCTTCTCCACCTTGCCTCTTGCCCCCTTGCTCCCCCTCTCTCCCATTCCTTTCCCCTCCTCTCCATGTGGTCATGGCTTGCCCCTTTTTCTCTACTCTCTCCTCTCTACCTTTCTCTGCCTCTGCTACCCTCTTAACTCCCCTTCCTATGCCCTAAATCAATTTTATTCTATAATTTTAAAAAAAATGCTAAATATCTTTAGGTTCAAAGACAATAAAATATATAAAACCAAAAAAAATCACGCATAATTTAGAACAATGGCTTCACACACAATGTAATTAATTTAAAATCTTTGAAGTAAAAGATTAATCTCCCTGAGAATATCTTGGGGCTACAGAGAAATTTGAATGGTCCTCATAATGGAGACTAATGTTAAACTAGATTTATAAGGAGTCAAGCCAGCCAAGCTGCTACTTACCACTCTATATCTACAAAGATGAGTATTCTATCTCACAGTTATAAACCTCCTCGTACTTCTTCCATACTTCATAAAGAATTCAATCTTCAATGCAAATCTTAATAATAAAGAAAACCAGCCCAAAATGATTTTGTCTTCCAATGTTTGCTTGTATCCTAGATAAGGACTTTTTTTCACCTTGTAGTTCACAATGAGCATTTTAAAAGTCTTTTCTTTCTATATTCCTATTTTATAAACCATTTGCCTATAATGAAAAAGCTTCTAAGAGCTTTAAAATGCTACAGATATAAAAGCAAGCCTTTCCTTTCTCCCTTCTTTTTCTTCACTCTCTGTTTGTGCTTCTTAAATAAGCAGTGCCAGAAACTAAGCCTTCCCAATCCATTCTCTTGCATAGTTATGCTTTTTCAGAGTGAGCAGCCTATTAATTTTATCCAAAGATAGAGAATGCATTTGTTAACCATCTGGCCTAGTTTAACCTGAATTGCAAATTAAATTAAAGCTTTCCACATGCTAGTAGGAACTATACTTCAATTCAATACTTTTAGCCCGTAAATAGAATTTTCATTACTAGTGCTATTTGAGAAAGCTTACATTTCTACTGGATTTCTTAAACTTAGTTATCCACAGCTTAAATCCAGGCCATCCCAAGTTTTCAACTAGAGACTCATACAGACAACCAGTCTCCTAAAATGCTTGTGTTTGGGATTATTCTTAACTTAAACTTAATTTCAGAAAATTCCGCCAGTGACCATTTTTCAATCAGGCAGTGGAGTAGCATAGTGAAGAATGGTTTTGTTAAATTTTAGAGCTGTGCAGCTAGCTGCTTTCATTTCCTCAGCTTGAAATATTCATAAAAAGGCCTGGAAAATAACAATATCCTTTGGGGACATAATGTCTCTAAATTTCTGATTTCCATAGGAAGCAATGGCACCATTGTGGGAAGATTTTTTGAGTCATTTAAATATTGTAATGACTGTGTTTACTCTTCAGTGATTGCTTTGGTAAAATGTTTTTGTCCTATAATTCCATTCTCAAGGGTTGAAGAGTTGAGTTGTCCATGAGGGTGGAGCCCACATGAATGAGATTAGTGGCCTTTCACTGGGCAAGATCACATTTCAAATGACTATGAAACAATGTGTAGGCTTTCACCAGACATAGAGTCTTCCAACTGCCTCATTCTTGGATATTGTATCCCTCAAACATTAGAGAAATAAATTTCTAAAGATTATGATCCATATAGACTACTATTTTGTTATTGTAGTCTGAGGGCTCCAATACTAGGTTTCATTGGGAAGGAGATATTATGGATTAACCCACAGTACCTGAAATTTAAAATTCACAAATGGTTTGTTAGTAGTAAAAGTAGTTGAAGAATTGCACCTTCACTTGCAATGAAATGACATGTAAGAAATGTTTAGATCTTAGTATTAGTTACATCTCTTCTATAGAGGAATAAATATCATGTTCGCTTGCACACACATTCAGTTGAGATTCAAATCGGAAAAGAAGAAGATTGAATTAGGCTATGAGAACAGTTGAAAATAATAGTAAGAGTGGATTTTTAAATATAAAGTTTGAAACAAAATAGAGCTAAAATAAACTAACTACCAAGATTATATTCTTGACAGGGGTCAAAAGAGGTCATTGTCTAGAGTCAATAATTTCATCACTAATCTTTTTAAGAGGTTGATTTGTGTGTTTGTTTGCCTGAGTTTATTTATGTATAAGAGATGAAAGCAAGCAAGCAAACAAGCAAGCAAGCAAGTGACTATAAAATCAGAAGACAGTATCTAATGTTATACAAAAGGAATTACAGGTAGTTGTTAAACCACTGGATATGGTTTCAGGGAACTTAACCTAAGTCCTATGCAAGAGATGCCAGTGTTTTAAGTACTAACACTGAGCTATCATTTCAGCCTCTACTGATTTATATCTAAGGAAAGCCAGCATTATTTTACATATAATTTACAAACATCTCCATCATTTTAAAATGTGATGGAGCTGAAAATGATATCACATTTAGCACAAATATAATCTGAGCATAACTTATTAATGATTAACAATAGCTCTAGATTCATACCTCTGCTACTTTAGAGGAAGTAAAATATTGTCATGTTTTATAGGAAACCAGGATCTTGGGTTGTCTCAATTTATTTTTGACCTTGTCTCAATTGATTATAAACCTTTATATAAAGAAGTTGACAATAAAATGGTATGCTAATGTTTAATCATTCTAAAATTATAAATAACACTTATTTAGTATATATTATCTGCCCTGTTTTAGCAAACTCTAACAAAAATTCTTTGAAAATAAAATAATGTTGCCAACATTTGAAGACAGATGAATAGAGAGTTTGCACGTATTCAAATTACACAGTAAATTAGAAAATAAAGTGGAACACCAAGTGTTCCATAGCTATTAAGTTCTAAAACGTCATGCCTCTATTTCTCCTGAAAAATCTATACAACAACAAAATGAAATCAAACCATGTCAGGAGTCATCATAAGACAAGCTAATAGGGCTGGGCGGTGGTGTTGCTCGCCTTTAATCCCAGCACTTGGGAGGCAGAGGCAGGCAGATTTCTGAGTTCGAGACCAGCCTGGTCTACAGAGTTCCAGGACAGCCAGAGCTATACAGAGAAACCCTGTCTTGAAATAAAAGCCAAAAAAAAAAAAAAAAAAAAAAAAAAAGACAATCTAATAGCTAGCAGGTGATCTTCCTGAGATGAGTCTACTTTTTATTAATAAATAATCCATGACAGATTTGCCTCCATAGGCAAGGTCCAGGAAAAAAAATCATTTTAGGAAAGATTCCTGCTATTAATATGTTATTTCTGTAATTATTAAACATATAGCAATTTCTAGGTATTAACCCACCTTTTGGATTAACCCACTCTGCAGAACAGCAAAGATGTACTCTCTTGTAGTGATGCTATCTAGACAAATAGATGACTTCTTAATTCTTAAAGATGATCCTATAAGAATTTCTAGAATTACATCAGTATTTATTAAGCTCTTTTATAGTGAGACTGCTATTAGTTACTTTCTGATAGTCAAAAGTTCAATGAGAACTCTGCCAGTCTCCTATGTATCACCAGTTAATTGCTCTTGAATAGAAACCAGACATTCTACTACTCAGAGCACATTCTAAGAGGTTGTAAAACCATTACCAAAAGGTCATAAAAGGGAACTAGTGATTTATTATAGGCACAAGGATGGAAGATAAAATATTAACTGGGTTTATCTATAAAAAACTTCACTAATAACTTAGTTATGATTTTTAATTCTCTATCAACCTGTGGAGCTATGACTGGTGATGAATGTTTAGCCAGATAATTACTCTTAATGCATATACATGTACACATTTTCTGTTTGTAAACTTCTATTCCAACTTATGATTTGAATTTATGGATAAACTTATGATGAACTTTTAAACCATGTGATCATGTATTCTAAAAGATGAATAAGTACTGAGGGCAAAGAAAAGAGACAGGACTGGGGTGAGAAGAAGAACATTTTACACAGAACACTTTTTAGTCAGATCTAAACAGAACTTTTTAGACAGAACTAAACTCAAGCCGAACTTAGAAGTAAAGGCATAGCATTGGGAGAACAGGCATTGAAAGCGAGAGGATTATTCTTACATCCGAGCAGAAGGAGAGAACAAGATTAGAAGGAGAATGCAGAGTGGAATAATGAAGAAACTATAGGTAACATAAAAAGCAAGAGAGTAATATGTAGAATTCAGAAGGAAAGAGGAAAAGAAGAAACTACAGAGAGACCAGAAGGACCAGGTAGACTTCTCCTTACCATGGGACAGAGCAGGTTTTTCTTAATAACAAGGCAAGTTTAGTCTTATTTAAAGGAACAAGACTTTCTTAGAAATTTGGATTTCTTTCATTTAGCAATAAAAGGGTAGAAGTTTTTTTTTCTCTATGCAATAAAGATTGGAGCTCATTTTTAATCCAGAATGAGTGAGTTCTTTCTGCACAGGTGCTTGGTCTTTTGCCCCAAATGCGTATTTGTGTGAGTGTGTGTGTGTGTGTGTGTGTGTGTGTGTGTGTGTGTGTAAGTTCGTAATTATGAGAATGCATGCAAGCCAGGACCAAATCGTTTAAATAAAAATGTACAAATGTGCATGCCTGAATCTATATATGAATTTATGTGAGATTATGCATATTTGCATGTGTAAAAAAGGCTTTTTTTTTCCTTCTTTGATTCTCTTCTCCTGGTTCAATAGAAGTTTATTGCTCCAAACTACCCCCCTAGCCTGACAAGCAAGAGGCATCTGGACAAAGGGAAAGGCTCTAGCAATTAATCCTTTACTTAGTCTCCTGCTGTCTTAGGATGAGGTGCTAAATGCCAGAAGCTTGCAGTTTCTGGCCTCAGAACACAGAAGGCATGTCAGCTACAGTAGTAAAGTAGCTTATTCTCAGATAAGTAAACTTTTTACTACTACATAGCCACACTAAATATCTTGTAAGACAAAAGTCTTACCACCATATCTTGTAAGACAAAACTCTCACCCTTTGCTGTCGCTCTTCCCCCTCCACTGCCTCAAGGAGAACCCACAAGAAAGAAGACCCTACTGGGGCTGTCCCCTGGGGAAACCATATTAAGGAGAAGAATATATGATTAGTAGTATGTTCTTTACTCAGTGTGCTTCACCATCAATAGACAGAACCCTGTTTGTACAAGGGCCTGAAGGCAAATGTTTGTTTAGCTTTAGACACAGTGATTTTAAATTTAAGTAAGGTTTACTGATGAGTTTCATGACTGTCTTAAAGGAACAAAATAAAGGAACTTATTCTTTTCTTTCAGATCACTTCCAAAATAGATGTGGAATTTTTATCTCTGGAAAGTGCCAATTACTTTGGTGAAAGAACAACAGGAATTTTGAGAGTGGCAGCCGTAACGCAGCACAAAAAGAATGTAGACTTCCTTCCAGAAGTATATATATTCTTCTTAAGTGATTTTTATAGCCCTTGAGTTAGTTTAATTTTTGAAATAGTACTGTAAAAAATCCAATTTATACTTTTTGAAAAAAGAAAGGAAAGGCATATTTGAAATCAGATTGAGAACATGTCTTTAAAATAAAAAAGAGGTTCTTTATAGAATAGGCCTGTGGTTTTTGAGTGATTTCCCTACAATTATTGTTGAGGATAATCTAACAAGATATTCTGGAAATATAGTGTTTTATATTTCTTTTATCAGTAACTAAAACCTAAAAACAGAGGATGATAATATGTATGTGATCAAAATAGAGCAGCAAGAACAGTGGGCATATGACTGTCCACAATGGTAAAACTGGAAACAACACAATAGGAAATGACATATTCTACAGCTTGAGAGTAGCTAAAGACTACTACAGGGGCATCTCACCCTCTCAAATGAATAAATTGGATTTTAGCAATTAACTACAAAAAAATTAGGCTCATGAGGCGTTTTGTTTTGTTTTAAACCAAGGTTAGCTAAACTTCCTTTTTTTTTCTTCAGGTGGTCTACATTGAGGTCTCATTTTAAAGTTGAAAACCTCTCTAACAAATAACTACATTATAACATAGTACCGGCATTTCTTCCCAGTGTATTTTGTAAAACGGAAATAAACATGACTACCCTCAGACTCCCTGGCTTGGGGCCTTAGTCTATTATTCTCTGGTTAAAGTTTTTCCCTCTTGCTTCCACTGGACAACTGTTGTGTATGTCATATGGAGCTGAAATGATCCTATTACTTAGCTACTTGTTGCTATGATAAATATCCGAGAGAATCAATTTACAGGTGAAAAGATTTTTTTTTTCTTTTCTGAGTTTCTTGCTTAGTTCATGAGCTTAAGGTGAGGCAGAACACTGTAGGCGTAAGAGTATGTGACGTAGGTTCTTCACTTTATAGCCTATCTGAAATAAGGAAGCATAAACAGTCTAGGACAAAGATATACCATTCAAAGACATACATTCTGAAACTTATTTCCTACAACCAGGCCTATCTATTTACAATTTCATCCAAATTCTAGGACCTAGAGAGGAATTTTATAATCTAGCAACATGGTTGGTCTGGCTGGAACACAGACAAGTCCTTAGTATACACTTTTAGTCTCAAAAGACAGAGGTCAGAAGATCTTTGAGTTCAAGGCCAGTCTGGAATAGAGCAAGTTTCAGATAAAGAAAAGTTTAAGTCCTATTGTGGTGGTGTATAACTTTAATCCCAGCACTCAAGAGATAGAGGCATGCAGATCTCTGAGATCTAGCTAGTCAGTTCTGTTCAGTGAGTTGAGTTAAGTTGAGTTTGGAGTTCAGTTTAGTGAAGTAACTACAATGTATTGGACTTGTATTGGACTTGAGTTAGTTTCTGAGTTCATACAGTTCAGTGAAGGTCAGCAAAGGCAGTTGAAGCCAGAGAATAAGAAGACAGAATATCATAACAGATTGCTAGAATTTAAGCTCAAGCTGAACAATTCAGTCAGAAGCTGAGATAAGCCAGTTTGATTCAATCAGCTTGGGGAAGAGTTTGAACAAGGGCAGTTGGATTGAACCATCCAGCTAGGATTCATTAAAAGCTAGAAAGGATGAGTTTACTCAGTAGTAAGCCTCAGAGATGACAGTTACTTCAGGAGATTAAAAATTACTTTTAAAACGATCTATTATGAAGCCTTTAGTAGATTATATCATTGATTAGATGTTGTTATCCATGGAAAAGCCCTAACAGACTATCCTAAGAGTTAGCATGTCTCAGTGTTATGAGGCATGCCGCAAACCAGCCAATCTGGGCCTCCCTCAACCCTCGGGAGAAATGGGGTCCTAGTCAGGTCAACGAGGCATAGGCGAAGAAATGATTGACTGCATGAATCTAAGCTCTAGTTCATCTAAGTTCCAGTTCTAGTCAGTGCACCAGTGCATCTTGTGCGATTCTCAGTCCAAGAGAGAGTCCAAGAAAGTGCACAAAGTGAAAAGCAGGCTTATATGGTATACAGGAAATAGGGCAAATGACAAGAGTCACATAGGCAGGCAAGGGTCAAAAGGATCAGAGAGCAAGACTGAAGTCACATAGGCAAATGACCGCCACACAAGGTCCATAGAATCAGGTAGCCAGGTGTGAAGCAGGCGGTCCCTGTTGGGGCTAATTTGGTATTCCCGTGCTAATTCTCTGGTTCTGCTGGAGGCAAGGACTAGGAGAATCCAATCTAGCATTTCCTGCTAATTCTCTGGATCTTGCTGGAGGGAAGCCCTTAGATTACTCCCTAGTATGTAAAATAGTTCTGACTATTGTGGGGCAGCCCTAAGGATTCTAACTATGTTAACAGTGAGCAATGATGTCTGACCTCTGTTGCTAACTCTGAGGACATTCTATCTGATAAGGCAGATTCCTTGAGAGAAGTTCTGAGCTAAGGACATCTTGGAATTAAATTAGGATATATTGGAAACATCGTGCTGGCCAGGAAACAATGCCCAATCTTAGCCATTTACAAATCATTTCTTAGGGTACTTTTATGCCTAAATATGAGGGCGTATTGATGATTGGAAAGACTAATCCGGAACAGGTCTGAGTTAGGAGATGCCAGCAACTATCTGAATACCCAGGAGGCACAAGCTCCATTTTGGGGCTATAATGCCTCCTGTCCTTGATCAGGCTTTTACCCCCGATACTATAGACGTGACTGGTGTAGACGAGTGTGCTGCGTGGCAGGGGCACATGACTATAAACACAACATTCAAGAGAGTAAGAGTCTAAGATAAATAGTAAGTTACAAAGTAGCATCTATCACATGATGTGATCCTTGTTTCAAAGAAGAAAGAAGGAAAGCAAGGAAAGATGGAAAGAAAGAAGGAAGAATATAAGGAAGGAAGGAAGAAAGGAAGGAAGGAAGGAAGGAAGGAAGGAAGGAAGGAAGGAAGGAAG